>JABAYD010014429.1:0-13986 GCA_014822095.1 Diplotaxis tenuifolia
CATGGAGACTACACTGCAGAGGATGTTGGTGTGAAGGTAGACAGGCCGGAAGATGAGACAATGGCTGAAGAGCCAACAGAAATCATCGGAGCTTAGAGAGGACTATAGATTTGTTAAGCCATTTTTATGTCGCCAATGTTGTTGAGTTTTTGTTAAGAGAATTCTACTTCCAAGTGGTGACTGGTTTTGAACTCAGGTTTTTTGTATGGATATGCTTTATTATTAATACTCTTATAACATGTTCCACCTTCAAGTTCTATTCTCCAATCTATAGTTAACTCGGATTCTGTGAAGAAATGATAACTATAATGCACTTCGACCTTCCTCGATCGTGGTCGATATTATTAAAATGTAAAAAATACTTGGAAGAGTATAGTGATGATTATACACAGTTTGAACACAAGAGTACAAAGATCATTAACTCGAAAACAACATGCATTGATGATTATACACAGTTTTGAAGCTGTTCCATTTCCCTGACGTCAGAACAAAGAAAATAAAAAAGGGTGATGAATGATACAAATGGAGTAAAGAGGAAAATGTGACACGCTCTCCTTTTGCCCCAATTCCATCCACACTCGTCACTTCTCACCTTACCAGCTTGTTTCTTCTCTTTTTTTCTTATTGGTATTATTTTACGTTTTTCCACTTATTTTGCCAAAAAAAAAAAAAATCAGAGAAAGAATAGTATACACTAGCTTTCGAAATAAAAAAAAGTTAAAGATACATGAATTTGTATAAAGAAGTATACAAATACAAGTATAACACCACCAACTAAGGTTGGCCAAAAATAATATCAGTACCAAACTAAGTGATCGTAACGACTTTTTCATAATACCAATTCCTGATTAGTGAAGAAAATTGTGTATAAAAAGTAGACCAACCCCTACTTTTGAAGGTTTGGGATGTAAATTTTATAGAGGTGTATTCATTACATTACGGTTCTAAAGATAAAATGCGATGATTCTTGCATGTTTTGTAACATCTAAGCAGAGGAGTTTGGTCTAGTTTGTATGAATTCAGAATCCAATTACATAAAACGAAAGAGTCTACAAAACATTAAAGAATTGTACATCTGAAACAAAAAAAAAAGATTCTAAATTAGGACCTTCAGTTTTAAAGCAGTCAGCTAGCTAATTAAAAAAAAACATTTGGTGAAGATTATAATAAACATAAACTAAAAAGGAAAGACTGTATAATTAAAGAACACACTTTATATTGATAGGTGTTTTTGTTTTACAAAATTATATTTAAAAGAGTTGGGCTATAGTGGTCGCTTTGATGAAGTCCACTCCAACGGTGGTGTGCATCTTCTCCATTCCCATCACTACCAGTCTACCACGATCCATACTCTTCTTCTTCTTCTACTTTTTTGTAGTGATATGAAAAAGAACTTTTTTTTTGTTGTTGTTGAAAAGAAACTTTATCTTTAGTTGAACTTTTATTATGCTGTTTTTGGGTCGAGGAAGTGTTTGAATCGAATTTGATATGAAATCTTGTTTACTATGGTTTAAATTTGTATATTTAATATATTAAGAAATAAATTGAAATAACATTTCAACCGTTTTAATCGTAAGCAGCATTTCGTAAGAATATATGGTCAACTCTTTTGACAAGATCAAGCTAAATTGGCAATTATACCCTACACAATAATTTTTCAAATAGCATATTATAAAAATCAAGAATTCAATCAAAGTGTATTGAATAATGTGAACGGACCTGACTTATCAATTTTCTGACGAAAGATAAGCCCAAGCCAAACATCCACGTACAGAACTCATTGATTAGGTCCAAAAAAATCATAACTTTTTTGTTACTTTGGGAAAAAAACACAGAGCCTAAGAACAAGTAATTAACTAAATAGAGTAGCAACAACAACCAAAGCTGTATCAATTGTTTTTAGAAATAGGAAAACCGAATATATATTAAATTTTAAACCATTTTTTTACCAAAAATACAAGTCGACAAAAGAATATACAAAATACAATTTATAATATTTCTTGTTGACATAATATGAAAATTCAGAGGCTAAAAGAAACCAAGTACAATACTAACATTACATTTGGAAGAGATTTACACATAAAACCAAGTTATGGATTTGGGCACTAGTTTGATGAATGGAGCCCAGAGTATGACGTTAATGTTCAGTCTTGGTGCTGGTTTGTTTAATCTACGGTCATGTACCAAATAGTAAATACTATAGAAATAAAAACGATGGCTCCATGAATAATTTTATTTATTAAATTTTGAAGAAAAAAAGAACACATCATTTTACACCAAAACGAAGAGGAAAATAAAGAAGAGGTATAGCATTGATTCCAAACTCAAATCATAGAATCATACATGAAAGAAGATTTTGTAATATTCCACAAACTGTAAACCATTAAGAAAAAAAAAAGAGCTTTAACTTTTGGAATTGGAACTTAGCACATCACACTCAAAAAACACCAAGTCTCTGTTTCACCTTTTAACCCCTTCAACAATTCTTCTTTAATTTCAGTGCCCCTCTTACTTTGCTTATTTATCTATCTCTCTCTCTCTCCTCCTCTGTTTCTTCGCCTTCTCTCAGCTTTTCATCTTTATCAGGTAAAGAATTATGATAACCATATCCCTGCACCTATTTCTCTTTCTTTCCAATTTGTTAAAAAAAAGTTTGCATGCGCAGACGGCTTTGTATAACATAAAGTTTAGCTTTCTTTAGCTACTTTCTTTTGCTTGTATATGTTATATGTATGGTTCATGGTTGTTGTAATTTTAAGACTTTGTCAAGTGTTGAAACATAAAAATATTTTTATATATGTGTGTGTGTAAAAGAAAGAGTGAATGGAGCTGTGGACAGAAGCTAGAGCCCTGAAGGCAAGTCTAAGAGGAGAAGCTATCAAGCATCAGGTGATTGTGTCTGAAGAACTAAGCAGAACTTCTTCTGCTGAAGATTTCTCCGTTGAGTGTTTCCTCGATTTCTCTGAAGAAGTTCAAGAAGAAGAAGAACTTGTCTCTGTTACTTCTTCACTAGAAGAACAAGACTCTAATATCTTTAGTGCACAGCCTAGCATTTTTGATCAACTTCCTTCTTTGCCGGTAAGTTTATAATCTTTCTTATAATTAAAGAAAATTAAGTTGAATTTTTATTTAATATTTTCTGATTTTTATTTTTTTAGGATGAAGATGTGGAAGAGCTTGAATGGGTATCTCGTGTTGTTGATGATTGTTCATCACAAGAAGTCTCACTTCTCTTCACACAAACCAACAAAACCAAACCAAGCTTCTCATCTCGGATTCCGGTTAAACCAAGAACCAAACGGCCTCGGAACAGCTTAACCGGCCACCGGGTCTGGCCACTCGTTTCAAACAACCAACATGCAACGGGAGAGCAGCAGTGGAGGAAGAAGAAGAAGAAACAAGAACCGGTCATTGTGTTTCAACGAAGATGTAGCCATTGTGGGACCAACACCACACCTCAGTGGAGAACCGGTCCGGTCGGTCCAAAAACATTATGTAACGCATGTGGAGTTCGGTTCAAGTCAGGTAGGTTATGTCCGGAATATAGACCGGCGGATAGTCCAACGTTCTCCAATGAGATTCACTCAAATCTTCATAGGAAGGTTCTTGAATTGAGAAAGAGTAAAGAGTTGGTTGAAGAAACAGGTGGAGGAGCTATTACTAAATTAGACCAAGTCAAATTTGGCAGCCATGTGGTAGAGAAGACTTAGGTAAAATGTAAACCTACTTTTTTAGCATTATCTCTAGTGTTGTGTAATTTAACAACTTGCTTCATTACATTGGTAGCTGTTTTGGAATTAGTCTATAAAAATGGGTTTTCTCTATAAAACAAGATTATGTAATTTCTAATGATGTGAGTGACCACCACCGCTACTTACTTAGAATGATTTTGGTCCATGTAAGGTGGTGTAGACTTTTTGTAAGGATGTGGCAAACTATAATAGCTAATACTTTATAGGTATACTTTGCATATTCTCTATTATGACCAGAGTTTTTCCATCTCATTTAAACAGTAAAATGATCCTCTTAAGCATAAAATGTTTAATATTAGACTGGTGACAACATGATTAACAACAATATAATAGCGTGCACATATCATATACTGACTTTAATCTAATAGCCTCCAGTTATATTACTTCATATAAATCCGTTACATAGAGACTTACATGTCACGTGCTATCTCTATCTGATCTCCCCCAAGCGTATCCATTACTCAAGAACTCTAAATCATGTGTTTTCTTGATTTCTCCAAGAGAATGCTTCTCACAACTCGTGATCTAGCTTTGCAAAAGCATTCCATGATACTTTGTCCCTAAAACCAAGCTCAACAACAAAAAGATGGTACAAGAAATCGAATGAAAGAATAGAGAAAAACAAATTATTAAGTCAAAAGTATCCACGAGAAACACAAGTCTCCCATTATCTGAGAGCAGCCACATCGGTGAATTTCTTTCCATATTTTTTCAGTAATTAAATTATTTAAAAAGGTAAAAAAGTGTAAAATGGAAAAAACATTGTTTATAAAGAAACTTAAGAAGAATGAGAAGAGACTCAACACCTTAGAGCATGATTAACTCGGGTTTTTCCTCTCGTTTCTCAAAAAAAAAAACGCATAATTCGCGAGTCGCCACGTGTCAGTCGGGCCCGCGAACAGTGGAGAAACAAAAAGTTTATGAATTGAAGATTTTCTGTCTGGATTTTGGGGGTCTTATGCGCTAAGAAACCCGGTGAGGACCCTTGGATAATCATGCTCTTAGAACATTTTAACCCTACTGATTAAAGAGGCGCTTAGTATTTTTATGATTTAAAAAAAAGAAAATAATGGAATTAATGAAGTCTCGACGCTTAATTTCGCCTCACAGGACGCGGAGCTTATGGGACACGTATAGGCTCTCTGCATCTCCTTCTCTCAAGCGTTGTTGTGTTTTTCTCGACCTCCGTCTCTCTCCTCTTCTCTCGCGAAATCAACGGCTCCGTGAGATAATTATTCAACCGTTACGATAGCTACAGCGGTGGAAATCAATCTCCCCGCCTCAGCCACCTTATCCTTCGCAGAAACAATCCTCCGACGAACCAAGGTTACGGTTACGGCACCGGAAACAATCCTCCGTATGGATCATCATCATCATCAACCTTCTCTCCTCATCATCGAAGCCTGGCGCCCCGCCTCCTTCTGCACCATACGCGCCTTCTTCTCCAAGGGACCCACCAAAGGAGAAGCCTTTCGGTGGTTACGGAACTCCACCACCGTATGGACCTTATGGTGCTGCCAAGGATGTCAAGGAGCTTCAAGGGGCTCTCTCCTCGTATCAGCACAGGATTATTCTATGAACATGTTGGGGGAGAATGAACAAAGTTTTTACAAACAAACTTCTGTTGATTACGTGTTGCGTGCAAGAGAGTTCTCTCTGGTTTTGGATTGGTGTCTTGGAGTGACTTATCTATTCTCTATGTTGTAGGACCTAAGGAGTTTAGTGCACTTTTCTACAGTCTTCAGAACTGGAGGGTAAGTTTTGAGAGTTATTATGATTTAGTAGGATAGGAAAATTGTTTTTGTGAAATTGAGACTCATGTTTGTTGGTTCTGTGCTTTTGGTTCAGTCCATTTCTGAGAGTCATACCCTCTCTTTGCTTCTTTTTTGCTCTTATTTGTTGCTAATTATTCATTCTACTGGGTCTTTATGATGCAGGTGCTGTCTCACCGTTAAGGTATGTCTTAGAGCGTCTCCAACCCCACTCCATAATTTACTGCAAAATGGAGTGGGAAATGGAGTGATGAAGAAACAAAAATTCCATTACTCTATATATGGAGTAATCACTTTTTTATTTGTTCATTACTCCATTTCCCACTCCATTTTGCAGTAAATTATGGAGTGGGATTGGAGATGCTCTTACTGTTTTATCAACTGCAGATTCATTATTACAATGTGGTTTGGACTTTAGAAGTTAGTTGTTTTTATTTATTTTTGACGATGTGAATCTGCAGGGACTCACAGAGAAGTTCAAGGAGAAGGACACATGATACTCAGGCTCAGCAACTTTCACTTACGAATTAAACAATTCAAGGGAAGTACAAGCTATGATACAGGTAGATATGGCAATTGGGCCTTCCCGTCCCGACTCGTCCCGCCCCGCAGCGGGTTTTGTGTTGTTTGGGCTTCTGCGGGCTGGAACCGCGCGGGCTGCGGTATGCCAAAAGTGTGACCAAACCCGCCCCGCTTATTTAACGAGCCTTGCCGGGCTGGCCCGCGGGACAAGTATATTTTATGGGTTGTGTTCGATTTTATGCACCAGATATAACTTGTACATTGCTTCACAGGCACCCTATTGCCAACTCCCTTGATTTTCAGATACAAAAAAAAAAGTCTTTAGCCAACTCCCTGCATTTTTACAATAGAACCACTAGTATTAATAATATGTCCACTATTATACCAAACAATTGAGCTCGTGCATCATCAAAAACAAGTCAACAAAGTCTCAAACCATAAAGACAATAAATGAAATCCACGGAACATCTCTACAAGTAACATGTGTTCTACTTAACAACTAAACCGTATTGTTATATAAAAAGTAGTATACTGATTTGCCATGATCATCATATGCCCAGAGATCAAAATCACTTACAGCTAAAACCATTTACTTTGCTAGAAAGTTCCCAATGAAAACAGATTCTCCACTACTCCAGATTTAGCCACTGGACAAAATGAATATGAACAAATTCAAGAACTTTTCTTGAAACAAGATACGTTAGTGACCCAACAAATTCAAAACAACCGACATAATCATGCTATAATCAACACAGGCAACATAATCATGCTATCTTCAAACAAGATACGTTAAAAAAATTGACTTTATACCATCAATATGTGTTCCGAAATTGACTCTTGAGATCAAACACAACCGACATAATCATGCTATAACCAACCAATTCAAAGAGCATCATGTAGTGAGCTCAAAAACATCGGATAGAAGAGGAGAAAAAGAGAATGGTAAGTGAAGTCCTCGGAAAAGAAATGATCGATTCATCAAGAAGAAATCGAACCGAGAGAATAAGAAAGAAATTTGATAAAATATAAGAAAGAAGAAGCATAGAATCAATGATAGAAAGACGAAACGAAGAGGATGTTGCATTGAAACGGCGAAGAAATTGAACGGTTCTGCACTTTCTTGGATTGATTTATCGTTGCGGGTTACCCGCAAGCCCGCGAGATCCATATGGGCCAACCCGCGTCACTGCGGATCCGTGCGGTTTCATCCCGCGAGGCCCGCTCCAAAATGGGCCTACATTTTCCCTGCCCAAACCCGCCCCGCATGGGCCTTCTATGGGCATGGCCCGCGGGACGCGGTCCGAATTGCCATCTCTAGATACAGGTGTTGTATAAAAAAAATAAACAATTTATGTTATGGTCGAATATTATTACATCTTGTTTGTTTTAATCTTGTGATATTTTTTTAAGCACCACAAAACAAGCAACTTGCAATGGAGGATGAAAATATAGAGGTTTCTTAATTAGAGTTTTTAACAAACAAATATTACTAAAAAATGATTAAGCATCCTATTAAGAGTGTTAGGGTTAAAGATGTTCTTTTAAGTGTCAGTTAGTAGTGTTTGGTATTTTCTCATTAATTTAAATTACACAGAAAATATCATATTAATATTAAATTGATTAGAACTTTGTGCAGGTGCTACACCACTAATGATGTTATAAGTGGCCTTAAAATATTTGGTTGGTTTTGCTAAGTAATCAAAAATAAATACATAGTCAACAATCCGTCGTAGTCTAGCTGGTTAGGATACTCGGCTCTCACCCGAGAGACCCGGGTTCGAGTCCCGGCGACGGAGTTTTTTCTGTTTCAAATTTTTGTTTAAATTTTGGACCATGGTTGGGTTCAGCTGTATTCATGTTGTTTTATTTAATAGCCCATCTAAAAATTTCTCCTCGCTCCCTCTCTAACTCGTCCAGAAGGTTAGAGGAAGAGAGTGTAGAGATAGTCTCTCAATCAAATCGGGAATCAGAAAACAACAAAAAATGAGCGGAGTATCGTCGGCGGCGCAGAAGGAGAGGGCTCGAATCCTCTATAGACGTGCTCTCAAGGATACTCTCAATTGGGTTTTTGATTCGTTGATCTTGGCACCTCTTCTCAGGCTTCTGATCTGCGCGAGAAGTTCAATGCCAACCAAGACGTGGTATTTGTTCTCTTCCCATTACGCCTAGGTTGTTCAGAGTCACTTGTATGTATGAAGTCTGTGTAAAGTTTAATGCTTTTTGAAGATTTGATGTGAAATCAAGAACGTGATCAATTAGCTTATGATTAACATTTAATCATCTGATTAGATGACTAGGAGAACAATGGTGTTTGTGAATTTACGATTTTTTTTTTTATTTTTTTTGAGTCAGTGTCGTCTCTGTTTCTCATTGTTTGTCCGTTGATATATATATATATATATATGGTCATGTGTAGGAAGATGTTGACAGAATCGACAAACTGATTGCTCATGGTGAAGCAGAGTACGACAAATGGCGACACCCTGATCCTTATATATCGGTAAGCAAATAATTAGGAAGAAAAATGTTTGTTAGGTTTATCATGGGGAAGGCCTGTTTATTTTAGAGAACAAAGAACGGGTCCACTTCTTGAGTTGGATTTTTCACGTTTTCTTTTGTAGTTCCATGGGCACCTGGTGGCTCGAAGTTCTGTTGAAACCCTGCTCCGCCTGCTGGGGTAAAAATCTTTCTTCTTAACACTTATCACTAGTTCTTTCTTATTCACAGGGTCTGATCATCTTGTGTGACTGATGCAGATTGAGATTGTGTACAACTACGGTCAAGAAGACAACCCATAAGCCTTTCCTTTTTCATACATATCAATAAAGTAAGTTGGATCATGGATCAGTTATGCTCATGTTGCGTGGTAGAGAAGTTGCGTTGTTTAAGTTTCAACGTGTTTGTTATCTATTGCAGATTGAAAACCTTTATGTTTCAGAAGATTTATTAAAAGACTTTTGAGGAGCCAATTGTATTTTTTTGAAAGATGTTTCGTTCCAATAAGACACTCTTGTTTTTAAAGATGTCTCCAACTTGGTTTGTATTTCTTCATCAATACATTATTTCCAGCTGCTTTTTTGCTACCAACCATGTGAATCATGGATTTTGAACGGGTAATTTCAAATTTTATCATTTTATAAAAATCACTAAAACTAATCCTCAGTTATTATAAAACATTGTTCATTTGTTTTACGCTCATAAAATGATATTTATTTTAATAAATGAAACCCGAAAGCAAACACTTTCAAAGAGAAAATAAATAAATTAAGATTCAAAGATCCGAATTTTACAAAGGACATTCATCGTTCGGATCTTCTATTTAAAAACCTGAAACAATTACAACGATGGATCTCGTCATATGATTATTGGAATTATTTTTATCGAACGAAACTTAAAATGAGAGTTGAACTGCGATGACAAACCACACGACCACCGTTCTCACACTCAGAGGTTACTGACCGCAGCTGAAAGAGAGATACTGATTGTGGCCTGCTCGGTCGTGAGATACGGCATGTTGTGGAACGAACGGTCGAGACAAGCAGCCACATTCTTGTACTCATTGTCAACTTCTACTTCTTCTTCACCACCTCCTTTGGCACGCATCACTTCCTCTGCTCGGTGCTTTAATGTCTCAAACATTAGCTCAGGCTCATGCTGCACCGCTCGGAGAACGTCAGAAGTGGACTGACCAGACACGGCTCTGGTCACTACAAAGCCATGTGATCCATCGCCCTGCGAGACACGGACAACGCTTGGCCCGCCAAAGAGATTATGGAGTCCACCCATAGACTCCTCATATGAGCCACCAAGGAATAAACCCAGTAAGTACCTTCCTCCACCTCCATAGCTGTCTATCTCATGCAACGGCAGGCTAGACTCGCCGCCTATGAACTTATCAATCCTCCCATCACTGTCACACGTTAAATCAGACAAGACCCCACGAGCCTCAGGCTTTTGATCCAGCTTATGGATAGGAACTATAGGAAACAGCTGTCCCAACCCCCAGTAGTCAGGAGTCGAAGTGAAAAGCGATAGGTTGATGTTGTAAGCCTGAACCGGATCCGACCCGCCTATAGTTTTCAAAACCCATTCACATAACCCGTCAAAAGAAGCTAACTGCTCGATGCTCAAAACACCTTCTTTGAAACCCTCAACACATCTCTTTTTCAGCTGTTCCACGTATAGTAGTGACCTTTCTTGGTCTCCACGCATCACAGCCGCGTATAGATCTTCCTCGCCTTCGAGGAGGAGCTGAATATCATCAGGCTTTGGTTGGTGAGCCACTGGTTTAACATCGGTGGCAGCTTCAAAGATCAACACAGAGTGATGAGAGACGGTTGCTCTTCCACTTTCACTGCATATCACTGGATGTTTCACCGATCTCTGGTCACATACATTTCTGTTGTGAATAAACAAACAAACGCTAATTAACTTTGAAAAAAAGAGCTAAAAACAAAACTTAGAGCGAAACGAATTGAGTTAATATCAACTTTAGGATTTTTATATGATTATGTGCATGAATAAATTTACAATCCGTTAGACTCATATTAAAACATTCTCTTCCGGTCCAAAAAATACTAGTCTTTTTTTGGATCTAATTCAATGTCCCCTGTATATTAATAACTAAAGAGCTCAATTTTTATAAAAATAAATAAAATTTTAATAAATAAATTGAAAAAGGAATCCAATAAAATTTATATGTATATATATTTTTAGTTTCATCCCAAAATGTACAAAATATTGCTGTTTAAAATTTACAACAGAAAAAAAATATTTTTAAAATATTGAATAAACTTAAGTTTAGAAGATAAAAATAAAAATTTTGCCCAACAAAGTTAAGCCGGCCCTGGCTAAGACACTTGCAGAATTAACAACAATACCTTATAGAAGCTACAACAGCTTCAGCATACTCCTCGAGAGTATAAGCAACAGAGATGTGACCTTCTCCAGACTTAGACCCGTCATAGTCAATCCCCAAACCACCACCAACATCAATAACTCTCATATGAGCACCAAGACGCACGAGCTCACAGTAAAGCTGAGCAGCTTCGGAGACACCATCAGATAGCAACGAAGTCGATGGAATCATCGAGCCAATGTGAAAATGCAAGAGCTGGAGACAGTCAAGCATACCAGACTCCCTAAGCTTGGCCACGACACGAACAATCTGAGCACTGGTCAACCCAAACTTGCCCTTTTCACCTGAGTTTGACCCGTAATGATTCGTTTGTTTGGTTCTAAGCTTAGCTCTTAACCCAATGACAGGCCTCACGTTCATCTTCTTGCTAAGTTCGATAACTAGGTCGAGCTCATGTTCTTGCTCGAGCACAATCACTGTGTTGAGCGCAAGCTTTCTCCCGAGGAGAGCCAAAGAAACATACTCACAATCTTTGAAGCCGTTACAGACAAGAAAGGCGTCAGGGTTGCCTTTACACAAGCACGTCATAGCGAGAAGGATCTCCGGTTTAGAACCAGCTTCCAAACCAAACCGGAAAGGCGAACCAAACTTCACTATATCCTCCACAATAAACCGGTCCTGGTTGCATTTAACCGGAAAAACTCCTTGGTAATGAGAACCGTACTCCTGACTCTTAACCGCGGATTCGAACGCAGAGTTGAGACACTCGAGCCTGTTCTTTAACACGTCAGGGAACCGTACGATGAGAGGGAACTGCAACCCTAAGCCACCGGAGGGTTCGGGATCCGTCGCATTCTTAACTACATTCATTAGATCGATGTCTTGGTGAGGCAGAGTGTCGGAGCCATGAGGGAGGACGGAGATGTTACCGGAAGAGTTGGCGGCGAAGTAAGGAGCTCCCCATCCGTAGATGCGGTAGAGAGAGGCGGAGAGAGAGGGAGTCCAACGGGAAGAGCTGTCGGAGGAGGAAGAAGTTGGTGACGCCGGGATAAACACGTCAGCGGCGGTGGGGAGAGAGCTATCGCCGGAGAAAACGAAACCATTATCGATGCAAGCAAAAGCAGGCATCTTTGGAGAGAGATTGAAGAAGAGAAGCTTGAGGATAATGATCAAGGCAGATTACACTCTACTTGTTTATATAAAGGGAGGGAAAAAACAAGCAGACAGAACAGAAGATGCTTAATGTCTCAGGCAAGTTGGATTTGGGCCGTGGGGCCTATATTTTTAGCACTAGATTTTATTTCCTAGATTCACCTGGTTTCTCTTTTAGCTATTAACCATTTCTGATTAGTATATACTGTTACCATTATATAATCAAGGCTGAGGCATTAACATCTTCTAATAATCTTATGTAGAGAACATGAGTAGAAGATGAAGGACAACCCGAATCAGCAAGCCTTCGTGCCAACCACAAGCTCATTCGCAGGTATTGCCATATGTATTCAGCTTTGACTGAAGAATGAGAGACAACCTATTGCTTGTTGGAATGCATAACTCGATTCTAACTCAAATAGTTACTGTCTTTGTTTTACTGCATGACGCGATATTATCAAGATCCGAAAGGACCGTATCCAGCTAAGTAGTTTGTCGTTTTGTAGGATAATTCAACCTCAACTAATTTTCTTGGGTGTTAATACCATATTTTAAATGTGCGTATGGGCCATGCTTTATTTGGAAGTATGTAAATAAATTATTATCAGCACTCTACGTATTAAACCATGGAAATAAATTGTTGTCAGCGGTCTACATTATGTGAGGAAATATAAGATTTGCTAAATGAGTATGTTTAGTCTTGCTGTTCTTTATGATTGTGTATTTGGTTGCTACCTCTTGTGGCTCTAATAACTTAAACGTACAATTTATTTACTGTATGTATAAATATTCTCATTTTGTAAGAGAATCTTAAAACCATGAGAAAGAGTTGGGAGCAATACTTAATTAATATGCATAAATTTGTATATGTTGAAAAGCCATCCGAGGATTCCATTCTAATCAAGGCTGATGCTTAACTTAACTTCTTTCTATTTTGTCACAAAAACTTTCAAAAAGAACGTGTGTAAAACAAACGTAACAATATGTACAAAAACACAACAAGGCTCGAGATGGTTTGAAAAAGCAAACTTCTTTACAAATGAATGTATTTTTTTTTATCAAAACAAATAAATGTATTTAAACTTCCTCAGGACATACAAGAATACAGAAACATACCAAGCTCCTCAGAACTCTTTATTACAGAACCCAACAATAAGAGAACCCCTACAACCGAAAAAGCAAACCACTGAAAGAGAAAACGGGACGACAATATGTGGGTTTGCTTCCGAAACAAGGTTCCAAGAGAATCCAGTAAAATCTGTTGGTTCACGATGATAAAATACTAAAGAACAAAAGAACAAAACGCACACAGAACGAAAAGGAAGTACATTCTCTCGATTCTCAGAACAATGGTGGTCACATTCTTATTCAGCTCTAGACTGGCCAGCTCTAGAGGAGAGGATGATTCCAACAATAAGCCCGTAAAGAGCGAGCGCCTCGGCGAAAATAAGGATAAGAATCATCCCAACAAAGAGCTTAGGCTGCTGAGCATTTGCCCTGGAGAAAAACAAAATTCCAAAATGAGCAAAGTCAAGCAACAACGTTACACATGCATTTCATTTGTGAAGTATTTATTATAAGTTGGGAGCAAACCTGACACCGGCGTCACCGACGATCCCAATGGCCATACCAGCGGAAAGACCAGCAAGACCACAAGCGAGACCGGAGGAGAGGTGAGCGTAACCATCGAAGAGGTAGTAAGACTTAGCCTTGGGGTTAATACCGGTACTGATGATAACAGCTATAATCAAACCGTAAATACCCAAGACTCCAGCCATAACAACGGGGACGATGGACTTCATCACCAACTCTGGCCTCATGACTCCCATGGACGCCACACCAACACCACTCTTTGCCGTTCCATAAGCAGCTCCCATACCTATCCAACGAAAATTTCAACAGATTCAAAACAATCCGTATAAGATCCAAC
>JABAYD010014432.1:0-16154 GCA_014822095.1 Diplotaxis tenuifolia
CACATACATGATGGTTTAAAAGATGAATATATTACAAAAGAGGATCCTTGGGACCTCTGGCAATCTCTAAAAAAGAGGTTCGATCACCAGAAATATGTGATCTTACCGAAAGCTAAACACAAGTGGATCCATCTCCGGTTCCAAAACTACAAGTGATAGTGAGTATAATTCCACGATGTTTGGAATTACATCTAGGATAATATTATGTGGAGAGAAAATAAGTGATTATGATATGATCAAAAAAATCTCTATACGTTCCATTTTGAAAATGTATTCATGCAGCAACAGTACCAGGCGAATGAGTATACCCATTACTCGGAGTTGATGCGAGTCCTCCTTATAGCAGAGCAGAATAATCAACTCGGGACTTTAAACTACCATGCTCGTCTCACTGAATCTGCTCCATTCCATGAGTGAATGTTGCATCATCCGGTTATGATAATTGGAGAGGATGAGGACGTGGACGTGGTCAAAATCGTGGTTTTGGAAGAGGACGAAGAATTAATATTTTTTTCGTGTGATGAAAGAAATGATAAGGACTTCCACGGAAATAAATGAAAGGGGCCGAGATGATAAAAGACAAATGGAAGAGGTTTGCTACATATGCGGTATGAAAGGTCATTGGGTACGTGGTTGTCGTACACCAAAACACTTAGCCGATTTGTGTAGAGAATCCTAAAAACAGAGAGAAAGGAAGCAAAACAAACTACATTTCTGATGGACCCGCCTTTATTTCATGGTTTAAATGATGATACTCATCTCGACGTATCAGATTTTCTGGTTGAGCCAGAGGGTATCAATGAGTGATATAAATTAATGTGATATAAGTTTATTGTATTATACTAGCTATATTTTTTATTGTAAAATAAATGTTATGTTTCATGTATAATATTCTATACTAATGCATATGTTTTATGAATATTTCAAATTCAGAAAGAATGCCAGACTTTGAGACTATGGATGAAAATATGTGTTCGACATATACTTTTTTAATGCACACAATAATTAAAGATAAAAAAATATTCTGTTAGTTTTAAAATGAAAGATTACACTGGAAGTGTAAGTCCAATAACTGGTTATGCAAATATTAATATGGGTTGTGGAAGAGTGAAAATTTCAACGACAATCCCAAGTTCTTTGGCTAAAACATCAGAAGTATATTATCTGTATAGTATAAATTAAATATAACACAACACATATCAGAAACTAATTATAAAACTTACACCGACAGATTTTCTTCGTTTCTTAGTTAGACCATGGCTTTTGTTTCCGCGTTTATCTGTGATTCATTTTCATAACTTAGTACGAAACATTATGTTATAAAGTTTAACTCCCAGTTGATATGGCTTGTATAGAGTTTGCGAAAGGGCGCAAAATCTTGGATATGATATATAAGGCAGTTGAACTACGTGTGAGCCAAATACACCACTTTGAGGTGCTCCGGTGATATCCTTTAATACCTGCCAAATATTGATTTCAAAGGTATAGACTGATTGTTTTGAGGTTAAAATGCTGTATATATATAGGAAAAGTAAAGGTTGTGGGTTTAGGAAAATCCAATTCAATACTGTTAGACCGTGAGTTTAGTAAAATCATATATCTTAAAAAAAAATCATATATCTTCTGAATCAAGTTTATTCAAGTTATTGAAAATTAGATTTTTTGGATTTATTATAATATAAATTGAAGTTATCAAATTCTACTGTTTCTTGTTTTGATTGGTTGTTATTGGTATTTTGAAGATATGAAAATATAAAGATCCACTGGATATTAATGATTTAGTTTAGAAGAATTACTTATAATGACTCTAATTATACATCAAATTACTTGATTACATCTTATAACTTTGTAATTACTGGAATAACACAAGTATTAAGTAAAGAGACAAAAAAATTCGTGTATAGTTTACCATTATAAATCTTTTTTTTTTCTTATTTGGTCAAAAGCTTTTATTCTTTTTAAAAAAAAAACAAAAAACTTTTATCGAGTGAAAACTACGAACCCTAACTCACATCCACCTCCGTCACCTCCATCTTCTGGTTTTCAATGGAATCGGAAGATGTGAAGGCGAGTGATATGCCAATTCGTGTGTATAGAGGAAGAAGAAGAGAGGAGATAAAGAAGAAGAGATTGGCCTAGAGCACACGCAAGAATAAGACAAGGAAGTTAGTTTAAATAAATAGAAGGTTATTATGGGCCTGTGTATATAAAAGACCCATTAACTAGTTTTACATTCAGTTTTGGATCTGGGATGAGGCCTTAAACATTTGTAACAAACTAAGGCTTGATTCTCTGCGTTTAAGGGATCAAGAGAGGGTGGAAGGGCGGTTATTCATTCGAATTACTTCTATCTTCTATCAAATTGGTGCCGGTGTGCGCTTTGGATCGAACAATCGCGGTGAACGATGAAGAAAGCTTTGCGGAGCCAGAGCGATGACGAACCGTTGACGTTGGAATCACTGGCGAAGACGCTACGAGATCATACGGCAACACAATACGAGACGAATAAAGAGTTCCGAGCTTCGATTCGACTATTAGAGGCAAAATCAACTTAAAAAATCGAAGATCTGGAGAAGAAATCACAGGATCGGTATGAAGAATTACAATCGGCGATGGATGCAAACTTCACGAGGTTGTGTGATTTGATTGCGAAGAAGGATTTGAAAGCGGTGGAGGTGGCGGAGCCGAGTCCACAACCGTATAGTCATCCTAATCATCAGGTACATAATCTCAACTCGAAACCTGGCCATAGTTCTAGGGTAGATGAAGTTGTTGATCGGAATCCAGTGACGAAGAAACGTGATAATTTGCTTAAATGAATTGAGTTTCCATTGTTTGCTGGTGATGATGTGTATGGATGGTTTGCTAAAGCGGAGAGGTATTTTCGAATTGGAGGATATGATGACAGGAGGAAGTTAGAGGTTGTTTCGGTGAATCTTGTGGGGGATATGTTGAGTTGGTTCAATAGTGAAGCACAGAGAAGTGAGTTTAGAATTTGGATTGATTTTAAAGAAAGGTTGTTAGCTCGTTTCAGCCGAGAAAAGATGAGAGATCTGTTGGGTCAAAATCGGTACGACGGAATCAATGACCAAAAGTCTCCGCAGAACAAAGCTACAACAAAGGAAATCCACGCAAAACTTGGAAATTGTCATCTCGGAAAAATGAATAAAACAATCTCCGATTACGCGATTTCCCAAATTAAGCAAAAACCGCATTACAAGCATAACCAGTTCGACGTACGACGAGCCGAACCAGCCGGTTCAGCTCGCCGTACGTCAAGTTGTCCGTCCCAAGCTTTCTTCCGTGCACTCTCGACGCAAAACGTCCGTCCTTCGACTCCAACCATGCTCTGAACCGTGGTCGGAATGTCTCTTGTTTCGTCTCGATCCGTCTTACCAATCGAGTTTTACGATAAAAACCGTAAAGTCTCGTTTTCTCGTAAAAACTCGAGTAAATCGTGTAAAATGGCAGCGATTAGGTGAAACATCGTATATTGTCTAAACTACGCGGTTAACTTGAGTTCGTATTACGAGAACATCATCGCATCAGGAAACGATCTCGTCCAAAGTCGTAAAACGGTTTTTATCGCAAAACGGCTCGGAAAGCCCTAAATCGCGATAAAGGTCCATCTACGATTCAGACGAAGTCCAACCCAAAGATGCAATGACGGTTTGACCATTTACTCGCAGAAAGAAGATAAATGTCAAGTTTGGAGATAAATAGAAGATTTTCAAAAGATAAATAGAAGATTTTCGAAGATAAATGGAAAGATCGAGATAAATGGAAGGTTTCAGATAAGCTCGAATCAGGGCGAAAAAGGAAGGACCAAACCGCCTAAGGAGGAGTATATAAGCAGAAGGCCAAGGACAGGAGCACGACACGATTTTCAGAGCTCTCACCACCAAAAATTAGCACTTAGGAAACTTTCCGTTTTTGTTATCGAGCTGCGTCTCAACTAGGGTTTTAAGCTTAGATTGCTAGAACTAGGAAACTCGCCGTCAGCTCTCGCAGCCAAGGCTTTTACCTTGTTGTACCGTTCTTACGCAAATCCGGAATAAGACACCTTCTTGCTCTCAATCTCGTTTTTAATCATCTTTTTCTTACTCGCATTGTTAACGTAAATCGATAGGGGTGAATTTCGGTTCCCACAAGATCCAAGCCAACCTTTCTTCGCAGTGAAGCAAACTGGGACAGTGTCTCAATACATTCATTTTTTTGAGGATCTGTCATCTTAAGCTACTGGCTTGACAGACACTCAACGGGAGGGGATCTTTATGAATGGCTTAAAGCCAGTTATGCGAGAAGTGGTCACGATGAGCAAACCAGTGGATCTCCATGAGATGATTGCAACTGTGTATCAAATGGAGAGAGTTCGTTGTATAAGATGGTGTGTTGATAAAAATCTTATGAAGGAAGATAGGGATCAAGACAATTGATGACAAAACCTCATGTTCCACAAACGGTGACTCCAGTGGGACAAACACAAACAAGGCTGGGAGCTAATAATGAGAAACCAGGTGGAGATAAGCAACCGAGACCACAATTATGTTTGACGGAGAGTCAAATTGCTGAAAAGAAGAGGCTGGGTCTATGTTTTACCTGTGATGAGAAGTGGTCTCGCCAACATTGGTGTCCTAACAGATACTTGCAAGTCCTAACGGTGGTGAATGTCATTGAGATGGAGATTATGGATCAGTCTCTGGTGAAGATAGATGAAGGTGAGGAAACATAAGCAACTTCTTTAATGGCACTATCCCTTAACTCTTTTATGGGAATTTCTACACCAACAACAACCAAATTATTGGGGTCAATCAACAAGAACAATGTGGTTGTAATGCTTGACAGCGGTGCCACGCACAACTTAATTTCACCTGCAACCGTCGAGCGCTACAAAATGTCTGTTCAGCATAATTCACATTTGAATGTGTTGTTGGGAACTGTAATATCGGTTCAAGGAATGGGAGTTTGTCGTAAAGTTCAGATGGTGTTATCAACAATGACCTTCAATGATGATTTTATTGTTTTGAAGCTTGGAAATGCATATCTAATTTTGGGAGTACAGTGGTTACGAGCACTGGGTACTACAATGGTGGATTGGGAGAAGAATGAATGGTCGTTTTACTATGATGGTAAACTAGTGATTCTTACGGGGGATCCTCAGTTGCATAATTCTACCATTTCGATGAAGACTCTAACGTCTACAGCTAAGATTCAGAGTGGTGGTACAAAGATAGATCTTAAAAAGGTGGAAGACAAGAGTATGATTAATAAAGTGGTTCCAGAGGTAATTGCTGAGGTGCTCTTGCAGTTTGATGATGTTTTTCAGAAACCAAAAGGCTTACATCCGGTGTGTGGCAAAGAACATGCCATTGTGTTACAAGATAACACTAAACCCATTAGCATGTGTCCTTACCGTTACCCTCATGCACACAAAGAGGTCATGGAGACTTTGGTCCAAGAAATGTTGGCAGAAGGACTCATCAGTCCTAGTCCAAGTCCATACTCCAGTCCGGTTTTGTTAGTCAAAAAGAAAGATAATTCTCATCGGTTCTGTGTGGATTATAGAGCTTTAAATAGGGCAGCGGTTCAAGACAAGTACCCTATTCCAATGATCGATCTGCTGCTGGATGAGTTGCATGGTGCCACATATTTCACTAAATTGGATTTACGTTCCGGTTACCATCAGATTAGGATGCAGCAAGAAGATATCGAGAAGACTGCATTCAGGACACATGACGGTCATTTTGAGTTTGTAGTAATGCTTTTCGGCCTTACAAATGCTCCTGCTATGTTTCAAGCTCTGATGAATGATGTTTTTCATCCTTTCCTGAGGAAATTTGTTTTGGTATTTTTTGATGACATTCTCATCTATAGCAACAATATGGAGGATCATGTGAGACATGTGAGGATGGTTTTAGAAGTCTTTGCAGAGCATAAGCTGTTTGCAAGACGGGGTTGCTACTGATGATAAAAAAGATTGAAGCGATGCAGAACTGGCCTGAGCCGAGAACAGTGAAAGAGTTGAGGGGTTTTCTGGGTCTCATAGGGTATTATCGAAGATTCGTGAAGAATTATGGCACTTTGGCCAAACCTTTAACTGAGCTGCTTAAAAAGGATCAGTTTGGGTGGACTATAGAAACACATGGTGCTTTTTTGAAGTTGAAACAGGCAATGGTGACTGCTCCAGTCTTAGCTCTTCCTGATTTTACTAAATTGTTTGTGGTGGAATCGGATGCCTCTGGGTTTGGTTTAGGAGCTGTTCTAATCAGGGTCGTCACCTTATTGCATTTTTCAGTCACGGTCTGACTCCTCGAGAGCAATTAAAGCCCATATATGAGAGAGAACTCATGGCAATAGTCCTCTCTATACAAAAATGGCGTCATTATCTTTTGGGAAGATGGTTTGCGGTGAGAACAGATCAGCAGAGTCTGAAGTATCTGTTGGAGCAGAGGGAGATTACCTTGAATTATCAGAGATGGTTAACAAGAATTTTGGAGTATGAATTTGACATTGAGTATAAGTTGGGCAGTGAGAACAGAGTAGTGGATGGGTTATCACGTATCAATCATGCTGCTGTTGCAGGGAAGGGAATGAGTTTGTTAGCTTTGACAATGCATGTGTCCTTGCAGTTGCAAGACTTATATCGTGAGATTGATGAGAATACTGAAATTCAGGGGTTATTACAAAAGCTATCAAGTGGTGAGACAGTGAAGGCATGGTTTACTATTGTCAATGGCAGGTTGTTCTATAAACAAAAAATGGTGATTCCTCAAGATTATGTTCAGATTTCGATGATCCTTCAGGATTGCCATGATACAGTAATGGGTGGTCACGCAGGGGTATTACTTACGTTACAAAGGGTCAAATCTATGTTTTACTGGACTAAAATGAGGAAGCGTGTACAAGAGTATGTCGCAGGATGTTCCGTGTGTCAAACGCATAAATATTCAACACTTTCACCTGCGGGTCTGTTACAGCTTATAGAGCTTCCGGTTCGTATTTAGGAGGATATAGCGATGGATTTTGTGGAAGGATCGCCAATTTCTCAAGGAGTGAACGTTATATTGGTGGTGGTTGATAGGTTGAGCAAATATGGTCATTTCATTCCTTTGAAACACCCTTTTAATGTGGTTGAAGTGGCTCAAAAGTTTGTTAAGGAGATTGTTAGATTACATGGATTTCCGAAGTCTATCATTTCAGACAGAGATAAAATCTTTCTTAGCAAGTTTTGGAAGGAGTGTTTTCGTGCTTCAGGTACTCGTTTGAGGTTCAGCACTGTCTTTCATCCTCAATCAGATGGTCAGACGGAAGTACTTAATAGGTGTCTGGAGACTTATCTTCGTTGCTTCGCTTCGACTCATTCCAAGATTTGGTCCAAGTTTTTGTCTTGGGCAGAGCTTTGGTACAACACAGCGTATCACACTGCGTTGCGTTCTACTTCGTTCAAAGTAATTTATGGAAGAGATGCTCCTACCTTACTGGCTTATGAGAATGGTGCAACTCAGAATTTTGAGCTTGATACGATGTTGAAGGAGAGGGAGGCTGCGTTGGACTATCAAACCGAATCTTTTGTGAGCTCAGGCGTTAATGAAGAACAATGCTGATAAACACCGTAGAGACTTGGAGTTTGTGGTGGGAGATAGAGTTTATTTGATGTTACGTCCTTATCGCCAGCAGTCTGTAAGTCGTAGATTGTTCTAGAAACTGGCTGCGAGATTCTATGGTCCGTTTGAGGTGTTGGCTCGAATTGGGAAAGTGGCTTATCGTTTAGATTTACCAGAATCTTCAAAGATTCACCCGGTCTTTCACGTTTCTCAACTCAAGCCAGTGATCGGTACTGCGGATGTTGTTACTCCCTTGCCTCCAGTGTTATCAGAATCAGATGAGTTAGTGATTGAGCCGAAGATGGTTTTAGACAGACGTTATGATGATCAGGGTTTTTTGGAGATGTTGGTTAACTGGAAGCATTTGCCTGATCATGATTCAACTTGGTTGCATGTGGGCGACTTGAAGCAGCAGTTTCCTTTGCTTTCACTTGAGGACAAGCTGAATCTCGGGGATGGGGGTATTGATATGCCAATGCGTGTGTATACAAGGAAGAAGAAGAGAGGAGATAAAGAAGAAGAGATTGGCGTGGAGCACACGCAAGAATAAGACGAGGGAGTTAGTTTAAATAAATAGAAGGTTGTTATGGGCCTGTGTATATAAAGGACCCATTAACTAGTTTTACATTTGGTTTTGGATTTGGGCTGAGGCTTTAAACATTTTAATAAACTAAGGCTTATTTCTCTGCGTTTAAGAGATCAAGAGAGAGTGGAAGGGCGATTATTCATTTGAATTACTTTTATCTTCTATCAGCAAGCGAGTATGCGGTTGTTAATCTAGTGAAACTAGTGAGTGAAGGGGTTAAATCTCTTAGCAATGCCATTGTCGGGATCTGCAAGTATTAATTTTCTTGCCGGTGGAGTGTGAGTTACTACTGCAATTTTTTCATTCTCTTGAGTCATAATGGGTGTATTGTGAATTAAAATCTGGGTTTTGGTCGGATCATGTTCGAAGACTGATGGTACTCTGTTGGAGAGACTGAAAATTTTACAACAGGTGTTGTACTTTTCTTGTTTGATTGACATTGATGATAATTCTGTTGGAGTGTTTATGCTATTTGCGTTTTATGTCCAAAGATTGAAGTATATATATGAAGGACTGAAGGTTTCTGTGGATCGATCGAAGGGAATTATGCTAATTTTGTTCGTATTGTGCTTTGATCCATGTTCGATGGATACTGCTATCTGTTATTTCTGCTCATTTAGTTGGTATCTTGTTCAATTGCTTACATTATCTCCTTGAAAAAGACATCTTCTTTTACATATCCTACGTGTTCAGACTAACAAATCTCCTTATCAATAGAGATGAATGTGATAAACTAAAATTGTGTCTTGTTCTACTACAAGCTATTAGTATATATGTAGTATTTATGATTCAATTCAAAAGGACCAAATTATTCATTATTTATGTAAGATCAAATTCTAGCTAAAACATGAGTGCTCTGAAGTAAAAACGTAAAAATCAAGTAACGAACAAAGCGGAAAGTTTTAAATCCAGGTTACAAGGATGCCAACCTAAGGTGTTTCATCAAGTGTTCATATAATGAACCAAACAATTATTCAAGCGTATTAAAGAGCAGTCTAGAACTCAGATTTTACTAAAACAACTGATATAACTCAAATTATCCTAAGTGGTGACTTTACTCTCTCAAATAAGAGGTTTAGTTGTAGTACTTAGGGATCGAATCCACGAGGAATTAGGAAACCAATTAAATCTAATGGTTATAATTAATCTAGATTAATCTAACTCTATTAAAAGACGCTAATGAAGCCCTCTTAACATGTCCATGTCAGCAATTATAATTAGCCAATCGAATTATTCGTCGTCGTTTCAATCTCTAACAGATGTCAATCACCTTCATTGTTCTTATCGCCTCTTCAATTGCTTACTTTACTTGATCTTTCCAACATTAAATAACTTCACGTTCCGATTCCTCTCCTTTCTCTCTTTATATAAACTCTTTCACCAAAACTTATCTATAACCACACCAAATGATGACTATGAAATCTGAAAACCCCGACGGCAAGGGTCTGCTAGCTCAATTTTCCGGTGACATCTCCCCAAGCTGAGAAATACTTTCTTTTGAAAAGACAATTTTATAAACCCGAATTAGGGTTCATCGGATTTGTAACCAGAAAGGGGAGAAGGATAGAGGAAGAGCAAAGGTAGAGAAGAAGATAGAGAGGCAGAAAGATTGAGGATGAACCCTGTTTTGATTAATGATCGTATTCGATAATTGTTCCTTCTCACCATACAAAACTATATAAAGAGAAGGCTTAACTACATCTAATACTAATGGCCCAATAAGAGTGATCGAGGCCCAATAGTTACTTATCAACACTCCCTGCTAAAAACAACCTTGTCCTCAAGGTTGAGAGCTAGAGCCTTTTCTTCCTCAGTACCCTCCATGATCCTTAATGCTTCGAAAGACCTGTTTCTGGGGGTCTAGTTGAATGGAACCAGTCACTAGTAAAATTGAGTGTCCATCTGCCTTCTCCTACAACTAAAACGAGTCTATAAATCACCTGCATCTTTAATATCAACAGACTTGTTACAACAACCTTCATAGCAAGGGAGTCATCAACTAGAGTAGCTGTCTGAGAACCCGTCACTCTCTCTTCTTTAGTCTTTATCAAGGATATGACATACATGTTTATCCAAACCATGACATCAGCTTCAAAAACGGCAGATAGCAGCTCAAACACTGGCCAAAACGTAGCAAACTCAGAAACAAAATCTGCAATAAGCAATTTCAGCAGCTCGTGACACTTCACGTATGAATTCCCTTCTTGTCTCTCAGTGATCCACATCTTTCTTGAACAACCATCTCTTCTAGTCTTGTTTCTCGTAACCACAAATAATGACCCTGGTGGATTTGGTGATTGAAACGTTCCAATTGTAAGGACCGAAGGGAGTAGTGGAATGCTCTTGTAACCATGCTGTCGCTTTACCATCTTATGACCATCGAGGTTGAGCTTTCTCCCCGGTAGAAGAAAAGCCTTGTCCACAAGTCTGAAGAAGCCAATAACTGCAACAACGATCATCTCTACAAAACTTGTAAAGGTCTTGTGACTTCCTAAGGTTCTTGTAACACTGAGAACATCCATATACAAAATTCAATTGCCATATCCCTTCGCTGCAAGATCACTAGTTTCAGTCAACCATGGGTTCATGTGTAGTGTCACTAAGAGACTTTGCTCAACATCTTACGTCTTACTCGTTACTCCACCCGGTTTCCAAACCTGATTAGCTAAACCGAACTATGAAAGTCGTTTCCAAGAAACCCACCATTTCTCAATTCTTACACTGATGTCATTCTTGTCTAGCTCATCACACTGAACCCGTTGAACCATCACTTCACGTTTGCTCACCCATTTAACTGAAGCATTTTTTACCAGAGGAAAGAGCTTGTGCTTAATTTTATGTACTCTCACTCCGTGAAACTTACAATCTGACTTCAGCTTCTTGTTCTTAATTCCATAACATGTTATACCAGGTTCCCATACTTGATTCGTCAAATAAAACTCCAGAAGTTGTTTCCTAAGCAAAGACTGCATTGACAACCATGTCCACTTCTTCGCAATTTTTGAGAAACTGAAACTACTAATCCTCAGTCTCCTAAGCATCTCCGGCATCTTCTGAATCTTCTTCCGGAACCCATCTTGCTGACTTTTCTCAAAGCATATTTCAGCTGGATCCCACTCTCCCCTCTTGCGAATTAATCCACTAAGACAGTGAACCACTGGACCTCGTGTAACTTTTATAGCTCCTTTAAGCTAGCATCAACGAGACACCATATGGGTTCTGGAGGCTTCTTAGATATCATGTCTGGCTTCCAAACATTGTTAGAACGAGAAACTATACATGATCTTTTCTTTTCCTCGTGAAAACATGGTTCCCTAAGTCTCCCACTAGCATCCTTACCCTCTGATTCTTTCTGGCCTAACTGTCTCAGTACCTTAACATGATTAGACCAACCAACTCCTTGTTCCTAGCCTTGGAATAACACCCTTTGACTGAAAACTTTTTCTGGAGCCAAAACAGCTTCTGAAACCACCCCTTTACAAGGTTTCCCACGTTTCTCTGTAAATTTAACAAATTTTCTCTGATACTTGACCTTACTTCTTAGGTGACTCATACATTGCAACAGACCTTATGAAATCCTCGTCGACCTTTCCTTTGATTGACCTGAGAGAATTCAACTCGGATTTTATACTTGCTCGTTTCCTTGAATTCAGACAACATTGATATCTCGTCTTGCAACGACTCCATAGAAGCATCAGGATCATCATGTTCTAGAGTTTTACCCTCCTCAACAAAGATACTTTGATCGCCTATCAACATGAATATCTATATCAGCAGGAGACGTAAACCCATACCGGAATAGATGAGTCTATCGCTTCACTCATGTATCAACCATCTGTCTTTTTCCCAAACAGATCTGCATATAATCAAGTGGATTTCTAAAACATGGAGAGTCTGAGAACATTCCCAAGCTCGTACAAGCTTGGGCGAGCTTCACTTGTGTTGTTCTCTTCTTCAAATGGTATATTTTCTTCATTCCCACACTCTTCACACCCAATCGCAAGGAGTTTGTTGATTTCTCCGGCTCCTGGGTAACCCACGGATCGCGGTTTCCCATAATCCGTCGTCTTTTCCGTTTCTTAAACCTTGCCATGTGGTAGATCAACTTGATCGGAATCCTTGCGAGTCTGATACCTCCGTTGATCTTGAGATCTTCAAACCTCCTGGGAATAAAAGTGGTATGAGCTTGAGATTCGCCATACCTCAGCTTCCGAAACTCCATACTCAGTTTAAGACTGTCCAATAGAAGATCTAGACGCAATTTTCGATCCACATATTCAGAAGACTCTTCTTTGCGCCGGATTTCGTCTTCAGCCTTCCATTTCATCATCAGCGCTTTCATCTAATCAAGAATGTCGTTTGAGTTTGATGTTGAATCCAGAAATGCACCGTCAAGAGAATGACTGTGCTCTGATACCATTGATAAACCTGGATTAGGGTTCATCGGATTTGTAACCAGAAAGGGGAGAAGGATAGAGGAAGAGCAAAGGTAGAGAAGAAGATAGAAAGGAAGAAAGATTGAGGATGAACCTCTGTTTTGATTAATGATCGTATTCGATAATTATTTCTTCTCACCATACAAAACTATTTAAAGAGAAGGCTTAACTACATCTAATACTAATGGTCCAATAAGAGTGATCGAGGCCCAATAGTTATTTATCACAATTGTTCAGGTAACTAGATCCAAAAGTCTTAATAGCTTGAATCTCCAATTGCTTTTTTCTAAAACATGGAAGTTTTCATAGACTGAATCTAGGAGGATTCAACCAGATCTTAACCTCAAGCTTCAGCGAAGAAGAACATAGGAGGCAGCGGTGGGAACAAAAAAGTTTTGAGGCGCTGTGTGAAGGTGGTTCAGGGTTGCCCGAAGCAGAGCTGGAGGGATGCGTGTGTCTCTTGCAGGACCAGATTGTCGTGTCTTTGGCGCTGTTCTTGCTGGTCTCTTTATAGCACTGGTCCTGTTCAGGTAAATGGGATCTAAACATGCTAACTCCCTTTCGGATTCTCAAAACTATTTTGCAATTCGATTTTTATTTTCCCTTTCTCATGTTTGATACCTCTTATGAAGAAGGCGAGAAGTGGTTGTTCAGTTTTCCTGCTTCTAGGATATCCTCCCCTAGCGTTGCTGCGATGAAAGGTTTCTTTTCTCCAGGCAAAAGAAGCAAATATCATTCAAGTAATTCTTGCTCTTAAATGTCTTCTTCTCAGATTAAGTTCAGATTGTGATTACTTGACTCAAGTCTTGATATGATACTCTATATGAAAACAAGTAGCATTCTGTTTTGCAGTGATCTATGTTGTCTTCTCCTGACTGTTTGAAGTATTACATGATAATTAGTCTGGTGGAGCCACGAGCCATATGAACTCACGTATATCTCCATTTATTTTCCATGAGTTAAAAATGCATAACTTTTTTGAGGGATATTACTTTTCTAGAGCACAAAGATATGACTGCTTTCTACGAGCCAACCTTCACAAGGGCAATCCTACCATTGAAAGGTGACATGTTTTTTTCCGATGCCCTTTGATATTTAAAATTTGGGTTTTTTACTTTCATCAAAATGTATCTGTTATATAGTGCTTTAAAGGTTGGATATGGGTTTACTAGCCCAGGATGCAAAAAGCTAGCAAAGGAGTTGAGTGTAGTGGTACCGATTAGCTTTTTTTGAGGAGGAAAATAATGCACATTACAACTCAAATGACATTATTAACATTGTTGGAACTGACCCGGGATTTATAGGAAGTCCTATAACCCTGATGGACCATGTGAGTCAAGTTTGGAGTTGGAAAGAGTTCGACCTTCTTTTGCTGATACCATTTCTTAACGTCCGGTTATCAAGAGAAGTTTATTTTAATCGTGGATACCCTAGCTTCAAGGTAGTCAAAGTGAAACATTTTTCTTATTTTATCTATCCTACTTGGTCAACATGATTGATTACATCATAAAATAAGTATTGGTCCAATGTCTTATTCAGGTATATGTTGAGATCAATGGTTTCCCGAGGCAACTCGCCCTATGGTTCTACAAGGTGCCTAAGTACTGTTTAATCCCACTGCATTGCCTCCGAACCTCAATACTAGGGATTGGATACACGCTTGATCATTAGAGGAATCATGCAAGGGCTATTTTCTTACAAAAGCAGAGCCATTAACAGCGTCCTTCCCTCTCAAGTTTGCTAACTCTGGTACTGCCTGAATAGTATATGTTCTCTTCCCCTTATAGAGAGTAAGAAAAAAAAAGAGTTTGTTTTGTTTGGTATGTGCATGTTACGGTTGAGAAGATTCAAGGAGGCAATGATATAAGGTATCATAGTTTCTATATCAACCACCTGTAGTGGATGTTGTTGTATGGCTTCAATCCTCCTAACAGATTATTTACCAGATTTGTTAGAGGCAAATAAAGATCAAACAGTTTCCAAAGAGAATAACTTCAGAAGCATACCGAGCAATGATGATTTAGAAAGATGATCAAGATGTAAGGTTCTTGGTTCTCAAAGTCCATAGAGAAAGTTGTATTGATGTTTGTGTTTGAGTTGTTTGCAGGAAATGAGCTTAAATGTTAACACTGCTAATACCTTGGTCTAGAAGGTTCAATTGACTCCAGCGATGCAGGTTGGGATGGGAATGCACACTCGCCCTGATGACGTAACTCAGTTCCTGCAACAAAGAAGGTGCATTGAGATGGGGTGAAACTTGGACTCCACTTCTGAACATGTTCTGCAGCAGCAAGCTAGAGCTAGATTAAATGTACAATGTCCAAATACAATTCTATTAAGTTTCCTTCTTCTCACATGGAACACAATTGTTTTGCCAAAAACGATTTTGTTTTCTTTAGAACAAAAACGATTGACTGTTATAAACTTATAATACAAGTTTTGTTCTCACTGAAGAGAAATGTTATGAGAATGAGATAAAAAAAATACAAGTTAGAATTACAATTTACAAGATTATTACTGATTGCATATATGTACTTTCCAACAAATAATCTTAAACAAACGACAATTAAAAAGGATAGTTATGTGTATTGATCACTAAGCATTTAACAGTCTTTAAGTTAGTTAAAGTACATATAATTTCCCTTCTAAAACTACACATCACTAAAATAATAAATTTTATATATTTAGTTATTTACAGTATATGATTTATCAATAATCAGTATGATGAAAAATATGTTCAATGCATATATGAAAAGTAACAACACAATAAAAATTAAAAAATAACATTTTGATCAATGAAGAATAGTCCAAAATTTATGACAAGATAATAATAATATTTTTTCCTGATTTTAGGAATGTGATTAGTTGTATAGACAAAATATTTCTCTGCATGAGTGTATAATAGATATTACAGTTTCTTGCAAATCATTGAAAAATTAGGATAGTTATAAGATTTGAAGATATCATGTTGGTCATAAGCAGTAATTCCCAAATTTTATACATATTTACATTACATAACTATATTCAATATATTTTTAAAAACTAATTAAAAACTATGTAGTGAAATTAATACTGGTGGTAACAATACCATTGAAAAACATTATTTCAACAAATTAATAAAGATACATACTAATAATAACCAATAGATACTAATGTCTAAGATAAATATTTGAAATGTATATTAATATTTTATGTGAAATAATCATTTGATTTTACTATAATAAATAAAATGCATAAAAGTAAAAAAAAGAAATAGCACATACACACTTTAAAGTATTTAGGTCAAATAATTGTCAAAAAGTTAAATTAGTAGAAAATTCAAAAATAATAATTTATCTATAGAAAAGAAACTATTGTTAATTTTAAATTGTGTTATACAAACATAAAATATATTATAAATATACATATATATATATATATAAAATATGAGATAAATAAAACTTTTAAAAAAATAAAATTATACACATAAATTAAAGAATAATAACATAATTTATATATTTATAAATTATAAATTTAAAATACATAATC
>JABAYD010014439.1:0-11871 GCA_014822095.1 Diplotaxis tenuifolia
GCGGGTCGTGCTGATAACGTGTTGTGGAAGGATACTCTTTCTTATTCATGTGCCAACATATTTATACAAGGGTCATAAAGAATATTCATAAACATATTCTTTATAAGATAATGACAACAATAAGAATTGATAAATACATGTTAATCTAAAGATTATCTAAACAAAGTAGTAGTTATGTTCAACGCAAATTTTTAACAGGTATCTAAACAATTAAAAAAAAAGAAAAAACTTAAAAAATAGAGGAAAGAGAGTGAACCGATTGTTGTGGGAGAACTCCTCTTTCCACATATCACGACTCTAGGATATCTCCAATTTCGTTTTATTTTTCACTCTAAAATATAGTTTAGAAAGTAAAATTACTCTACTTATACTTTTTAGAATAGAACATAACAATATTATAGAATTACTTTATTTTGAAGAGAAAAATAAAGTGAACCATTGGATATAATCTTATTCCATTATTTTTTTCCACATGTCTTTATCTAAATACATCAACTATTTAATTTTAACTAAATCTTAATCATTTACCTAAAATAGTGATATTTGATTTTTAAGTACCTATTTTGTAGAGCTCAACCGATAAGGTTGCTCTTAGATAATATCATATTTAAGAGGAATGGAACTTAGCTAGGATTATCTGATAGGCAAAATAACCTTATCCGAATGAATCCAAATGAACGAATTTTAGAGCATCATTAACGCAAACGCTTAAGAGGTTGCTTAAACTTTTTAGAATTAAAAAAAAAAATGATGTTGTTAAAGAAGACGCGGCGCTTATTCAAGTTCACAAGCACCGTGGCTTATGAGACACGTGTCGGTCATGGAAAGCGTCTCCTTGTGTCTCTCCCTCGACTCCTCCTCCTCCTCCTATTTCTCGTGTTCTCTCTCAAAACAATCGACGGTTATTTCTCGTCGACTGAATCGACGATGGCATGTTCTCGCCGGAATCAGTTGATGATGTCTCTTGACGGAATCAATCCGCGCATCCTTCGCTCTCCTCGACGCCTCCTTGATTTCTCCTCGTGATCTGATCTCTCAATCATCTTCCTCGACGGAATCAGTTGAAGATGATCTCTCCTCGTCTATCTCGCTCTCCTTGACTCTGCGGTGAATCTCTCGGCAACTCTCTGTGTCGACCTCCTCGACGATGAACCTCCATCTCTCTCGACAGCCCACTTCAATGAAGAATAGCTTCACCTCACTCTCCGGCCCGGAGCTCTCCTTGACAAAATTAAAAGAAATGGTAAAGCTATGTTTGAATCATTCTTTATTATTTTGATTAGTTTGTTGTGTTGGTCAATGCCTAATGATTTGTCTATGTCTTTGTTTCTTCAGATGTACGGATGCAGAGAGGAAGGTTCTTTGAACTCAGACAACTAGAATGTAACAGAGGTTAGTGTTATTCTTTGAACTCTGGTCTGAAATGATATAATTTAGAAGAAGCTCATACTTGATTTTATGTCTAATTAGTTTAAGTATAAGTCTCGGTTAATCTTTGTGTTACTTGTTCTCGTTAATTTGAACTCTCAGTTAATCTTTGTGTAGCTTGTTATGTTTAAGGTTCTTGTTCTGTGTAATGTTATATTTCTTGTTGTGTTTAATGTTTGTTGTATTTTAACTCTTCTTCTTGTTATCGTTAATGTTATTTGTACTCTGATTCTTGTTCTCGTTCTTGATCTCTGTTAGTGAAGATATAAATGCATCTTGTTCTGTTAAAGGTTGTTCGATCTCTGTTTCTTCTGTTTTAATACTTCTGGTTTGATGTTATTTGATCTTTGTTTCTTCTGTTTTAAAGTTTGTATACTTCCAGACATTTTTATCAAAACATTGTGTCAAAGCAAGAAACTCTTCTCCTTCCCACCATAGGAAACTCACACAACATTTTGATCAAAACATATTGTCACAAAACATTGAGCAAGAACCCCAAAATAAGAATCTCCATTGGAGCACGAAAATGTTTGGGGTTTTTAGTATTACCTCTTAAATCATTTTTATAACTTAAAATTAATAAACGAAAAAGAATGAGCACCTCTAATTGGGTTAATGGTTCTCTTAGCTGTTAGAAAATTAAAATATGGTTCTAGAGAACTTTATTTCGAAAGCAAAAAAAAAAAAGTGTTTTACAAAGTTACAACAAAGAAAACTACAATAAGTAAATATACAGGTTAAATTTTCCAACAAAAAAACATAAAGCTAGAGCTCATTTTAATCACTCTTTAAACTCCAAAATCCAAAAGTAACCCTATCCATTAAGGTTATCCGAAAACCTCCTATAAGGCTATAACTTTAGGGTATATTCTATTTTGAGGTTTTAAAATTAATTTAACAGTGATTATGTATATGGTTAATATTTAATTTTCAATTATATTTTTTGATAATACAAATCTGTGAACTTTCAGTTTGCAAATTTGTATTAAACTTTTTAAAAATATTGTAATTCTTACCTCTTGCGCAAATAGAAAGTTCTACAATCTACACTACTACCACTTAGTTACTTTTTTAACCACTTTAGTTACTTTTTTTTTTCCCTTTTTGACGAAAGGCTTCACTTAATTACTTAACTCCTTTCATTAAAATATCACCTCATCATCTAACCAAAGTTAAAAAATAGTAATTTTTTAAAACAAATATTCAACTCGAAACTACAGTTTACCGTATTGTGAGAGAAAATACAAATTCAACTCGAAATTAGTTTTCCCGAAACGGAATTCAGATCAACATGCAAAGACAAATTCAAATTAACGCTGCATGCATACAATTAGCGTATTGTTAGGAAAAAAACGACATCAGTTACAAGCCTCAAAACAAAAATAATCCAGCAGCACCAACAAAGACAACGTAGGAAGACAAAGAAAAAGAAGAGGCCGAGTTCGTAGGCTCACTTCCCTTACTTTTTAAATCCTCTTCAGGTTCCGCAAGCTCATCAGGTCCTCTACCAGCATTGAACGGCTCGTAATCGTTCACGACCTCGACTCCTTCCGGCGCAAGATCCATAGGGACTTCGTAATCGGAGTAATCTGTACCGCCCGTTGAGTTTTTCTCGACGGGAAACACTGGGGGAGATTTTAAAGTGGTGCTTGATGTCGTCGTCGGTAGAGAAGGTGAAGATGAATCTGCCGCGTAACTTCCACCTGCTAAGGCAAAAGCTAGGAGAAGGAATACGAAAGCCACAAGCCGAGCCATATGTATCTATAAAGCTTACGTAGTATATATATATATAGTTTTGTTTTTGTTTTTGTTTTTGTTTTTTTTTCTCTCTTTGGAACGTGCGTGTATGAGACGTAGACGAAAACAGCAAATTTGATGCAGCCCTCTGTGATTTAGTATGTACGTAAGGTTTCTCTAAGAGATTGAGAGAAATCGATTGAGAAAATGGAGGAGAATGAATGAAAAAGAAAGGGAAAATCTCGGGAATTTATAAAAGCTATTAGGAGATGGGTATGGTTGATAATTGAAACCTGGTGTTCGTTTTATTAGTTTGAATCAATAGCTGTTCTTTTTTTTTGTATACTGTTTTGGCAGTTTTTTAGAATATGGTTCATCGATATATTTAGCGTTTATTAGTTTTATTACGATATACTTAGATATATCTACTTTAGACTTATCTATTAACTTTTCCTTATTATGGTTGTATTTAGTTTTCCTATTGTCGATATGTTTTAGGAACTTCTAGCTTGTATATAAGCAGACCTGATGGTCATGAATCAATAAGACAGAACTTTATATTGAATACATAACTTCTCATGGTATCAGAGCCACGAACCTGAAGTTATCGTTTTTTTTTTCGACTCACGACCTAGCTTGAAATAAAGCTCCCGACTGCCTCTCGACCTAATATCTGATCTCGAAAGCTCTTAACAATGTCAGGAGCCCTTGTGACTACACCACCGACTCGACGAAGAATATCCCCCTACCGCTTATCACCTTGCGACAACCCTTGAGTAGTTATCTGCCAACCCTTACTTAACGGACGCAACTATGATGAATGGGCTCAGAATCTCCGTGTTGCTCTCAGCGCACGTAAGAAATTTGGTTTCATCGACGGAACCATACCTAGACCAGAAAGCGACTCACCTGATTTCGAAGACTGGACAGCTAACAACCATCTACTCCTCAACTGGATTAAGCTGACAATCGAATCCAAGATAAGGACGAATATCTCTCATAAAAAGTACGCCAAAGATTTATGGGATCACATTAAGAAACGATTTGCTCTTAAAAGCGGTGCATGTTATCAACAACTCCGTGCATCTCTCGCAAATTGTAGACAAGTAGGATCCTCTGTTGAAGATTACTTTGGATGTCTCACAAAAATATGGGATTCAATGGCCGAATGTCTTTCGACAAAGACCTGCAACTGCGGGAAGTACGAATGCGATCTGACAACTGCTCATGAAACAGAGCGTGAAACGATTCGAGTCCATGATTTCCTCTATGGTCTCGATGATGTTCATGGTTCTGTTCGATCTCAGATTTGTGCACAAATCCCATTACCCGATCTTGATACGGTTTATCAAACCATCGTTCAAAACGAAACCGTACAGCTCAACACCAAAACCGATACTCCGGCAGTACTCAGTTTTGCTGCTCAAACAGACAATCGATCTTCCTCGACACCGAAACAACACGACTCTTATCGACCACAACCTCCGAATCCTGATGCAAACACCACATGTACTAGTTGCGGACGACTAGGACATCGAGCTACTTCATGTTTTCAAGTTCTTGGTTTCCCAGAATGGTGGGGTAACAGACCACGAAACCGCACCAATTATCAAGGGGGATAAGGAGTTGCACAACCGGCTGGACAAAACACGGCCACACAAGCAAACACGTCTCAATTAGTCAATACCAAGAACGAGATAGCAGCTAATGCGACATTAACCGACAACGATCGACAAGGTCTCACTGGATTCTCCGATTCACAATGGCAGACTCTAGTGAAACTGCTCAACCCGACAAAACTGATCTCCGACACCAATCGACTAAGTGGTAAGAATAATGATCCTATTTGGATCCTTGATACAGGTGCCACTCATCATATGACCGGCCGTCTGGATCTTCTTCACAACATACAACCCGTATCTCAAGTCTCAATAAAATTACCTGCTGGAGCAAACGTTCTTACCACAGAACGAGGAATCATACGACTGACTCCTCATATACAATTGCAAAACGTCTACTATGTGGAGGGCTTCCAAACAAAATTGATATCTTTGGGCCAACTTCTTACAGAAAACTCTCATGTTGGCCAAGTTACTGATCGACTTATTGTTTTGCAGGACCGCACTACGAGGACACTGATTGGAGCGGGTGAACGAAAGGGTGAAGGACTTTATTTATTCCGAGGCCTAGAGACTGCAACCGCTTTCAACACTTCTACGAGTGATGAAGGAGTTTTGTGGCACCAACGTCTCGGACATCCATCTTCCCGCATTGTCAACTTAATCCCCGGTGTTAAACTAAAGTCTAGTCTTGCGTTTTTTTTTATCTAGTTGTGATGTTTGTCTTCGATCAAAACAAACACGAAACTCGTTTTCAGAGAGTTATAATAAAGCTTCTTCTCTTTTTGAGTTAATTCATTGTGATCTCTGGGGACCATATCGCACCTCAACGTTTTGCGGCTCTAAATACTTCTTAACCATCGTCGATGATTACTCAAGAGCTGTCTGGCTTTATCTCCTCCCTGATAAGACTCACGTCTCCAACCGACTTAAAGAATTCATAGCTCTTGCTAAGAGACAGTTCGACCACAACATTAAGATCCTTAGAAGCGATAATGGCACCAAATTCATGTGTCACACTAAATATTTCCGGGAACAAGGTATCATACACGAAACCTCATGTGTCGGGACTCCACAACAGAACGGTCGCATAGAACGGAAGCACAAACATATTCTGAATGTAGCAACAAGAGCATTACGTTTCCTAGCTGGCTTACCGGTCGAATTTTGGGCTGAATGTGTTTTGACGGCTTGCTACTTGATAAACCGTACGCCATCAAAATTGTTGAATGATAAAACACCCTTTGAGATGCTCTATAAACGGCAACCAGCTTTCAACCAACTTCGCGTTTTCGGATGTCTATGTTATGCACATAATCAAAATCACAAAGGCGACAAGTTTGCTCCTCGAAGCAGGCGTTGCATATTTATAGGATATCCTTACGGCAAGAAAGGTTATCGACTTTATGATCTTGAAAAAGAAGAATGTTTCGACTCCCGTGACGTTCTCTTTCAAGAAAACGTTTTTCCTTATCTAGAAAAACAACCCGAGACGACCAATCGATTCACCATCTAGTTTTATCTCCGAAGAATCTGAGATAACACCAACCAATATACCTTTGACTTCGACATCGACTACTATACCTTTGCCTTCCCCGACATCGACTCCTCCATCAACTACAACTACACCGTCGACTTCTATTGAAAACCCTGAAACGACATCTACCACTGATGAAGCTTTAGGTCGCGGATTACGCACAAAGAAACCCTCGACACGTCTCACAGATTTCGTTATAAATACAGTCTCTCTCACTCCTCTCACAGCCTTCGTTCAATCAACGTCCTCAGGTACGGTCTATCCCATCTCTGATTATTATACGACTGCTCGTTTCTCTGAATCACATTGCAGTTACCTCACGGCTCTCTCACTTGCCATGGAGCCGCGTTCATTCAAAGAAGCAGTGCTCCATGAAGTCTGGAAGAAAGCAATGCGGTTCGAGATCGATGCATTAGAACTAAACAACACTTGGGACCTCGTTTCATTACCTCCTGGGAAAATGGCACTTGGCTGTATGTGGGTTTTCCAAATAAAACTCAAAGCTGACGGAACTCTGGAAAGATATAAAGCAAGACTCGTCATTCTTGGAAATCACCAAGTTGAAGGAATTGATTATGGAGAGACTTTTGCACCTGTTGCAAAAATGACCATGGTTCGTATCTTTCTCGACATTGCTGCGAAACAAAATTATGTTCATCAAATGGACGTTCATAATGCGTTTCTTCATGGAGACTTAGATGAAGAAGTCTACATGAAACTACCACCTGGTTTCCAGTCTGACTCCGACAATAGAGTATGCCGCTTACGAAAATCTCTTTACGGCCTACGACAAGCTCCAAGATGTTGGTTCGCTAAGCTTACATTTGCCCTTCGAGCCTTCGGTTTCACTCAATCCCCTAGTGACTACTCGTTTTTCGTATCCACCAAACCCGGCTCTACAATCAGAGTACTTGTCTATGTTGGCGATCTTGTTATTGATGGAAACTCTCCTTCGGCCATTGCTGATTTCAAATCCTATCTATCAGCCTGTTTTCACATGAAGGATTTGGGGTCTCTCAAATATTTTCTTGGTCTCGAAGTTGCACGAAGCACGGATGGATTCTATCTATGTCAACGCAAGTATTGCACAGAGGTAGTCACTGAGGTCGGCATACTTGGATGTAAGCCGGTCGGATTCCCTATGGATCAGAAACATGGCCTCGCTCTAACGAAAACAACAACTCTATCAGATCCTGGACGTTACAGACGATTAGTTGGACGACTGGTTTATCTAGGTGCGACACGACCTGATCTGGCATATTCAATACATATTCTTACTCAGTTCATGCAGCAACCACAAGAAGCTCATTGGGAGGCTGCAATGCATGTCATTCGCTACCTTAAAGGTACACTCGGACAAGGAATCCTTTTACGGGCTGCTCCTCCTATTCATCTTACCGGATGGTCTGACTCTGACTGGGAAGGTTGCCCACTAACCCGACGATCATTAACGGGATGGATCGTTCAGCTCGGTTCATATATTATCTCTTGGAAGACACAGAAACAAGACACCGTCACTCTCTCCTCTACCGAAGCCGAATATCGAGCTATGACCGAACTTGTAAAAGAATTTAAGTGGATTAAGGGACTGCTTTACGACTTAGTCATACATCACACTCGACCTATAACTCTTATGTGTGACAACCAATCCGCAATCTACTTGACTCGAAATCCGGTCTTTCATGAACGGACAGAACATATCGAAGCAGAATGTCATTTTATCCGTGATCATATCATCAATGGTACGCTTGAAACAAAGCACGTTGTCTCTAAAGATCAGCTCGCGGACATTCTCACAAAGGCCCAAGGACGCAAAGAGTTCGACATTTTTCATTTCAAGTTGGGCATTCGAAACTTGTATGCTCCAACTTGAGGGGGGGGGGTATTACGATATACTTCGATATATCTAGTTTAGACTTATCTATTAACTTTTCCTTATTACGGTTGTATTTAGTTTTCCTATTGTCGATATGTTTTAGGAACTTCTAGCTTGTATATAAGCAGACCTGATGGTCATGAATCAATAAGACAGAACTTTATATCGAATACATAACTTCTCAAGTTTTGTTTTCTTGTTAAGTGACAACTCTGAATTGTAAGTTTATTAAAGCTTGATATTGTTCAACTAGATTGCTAGATTTCACAAAAAAAAAGAGTTTATTAAAGCTGTAACGTCAAACGGAGTACAGTAGAAAATGAACGAGAATAATTTCCTAGACACTATTTACCAAATAATTGTTTATCTCTCTTCACTACAATTTTTATAAAAGAAAAATAAATTTTGGAAAGCGTAATTAAACAAATTTTTATAAATGATTTTTATATACGATAATGTATATGTTTAGATACATTTACACAAGTGACCCGAACCGTACTAACTTAAAAAAAAACTAAATTAAAATAAATTTCATAAATAACTGATTATATCATATATCTCTGGAACAAAAAATAGAAAATAAACCGAGAATCAAGTGGGTACTTGAGTTTTTAAATATAAAGTATACACCTACAAATATTAATTATATATAATATCTAAATACTAAATATCCTAAAATATTATTTATAAACCAAGTTAGGCAAAAAACAAATTACCCAAATATTTTCTATTCAAAATAGTCAAATTATCTGATATTTAAATCAAATGATAGTTTACATTTAAAATTAAAAAAAAACATATCATGTGTATTGTTATAATTTGTAAAATAAATAAATATATCATATTTAAATCAATCTTTTGTGCTAATTCCATTTAAATTTCCAAACCCGCTGAGACTCATTTTATTTTTATATATAATAAGATTAATCAGTTAGTTCATGTATAAGAATGTAATATCAAATTTTAATAATTGATTACATGTAATTAATTAATCAACGTTTCATAGTTGAATGGTCTCTAGTCAAATAGTTAACATTAAGTCTTTTAACTTCTAATTTACGTAAATATGTTAAATATCTTAGAGTAATAATTATATAATAGATTATGGAGAATAATAAATGATTACATTTAAACTAATATATATATATATATATATATAGAGGAGAGAGAGAGAGAAAAAGAAAGAGAGAAATATAAAGGAAGATCCAAAAATATTAGACTAATGAAAAGGTGCTACAACCTTTCATAAATAGTTTTTTTTAAGAATTACTTCTTTTTAATAGTAAAAATAGCAAATAAGCCATAATATAGAATTGGTCTAACATAGACTACCGCACAATAGATTTTTTAGAACTCTATTTTAATATAGATAATGACATGATATATTCAAAAATATGACACAAAATCTTATCTAATTATGATACTACTTAACATAATTATAACAGCCATTTTATTTTATCAAATATTATGACACCAGATTAATTATAAAATTCAAATATAAAAATATTAAATAAGTGGTGGAAACAAAATTTGAACAAATCATATTTACTTGGATAGGCACGGAAAGAAACAAGACATTTATTTATCCCCTATATATTATTTGAGAAGCATTGTAATAAATGTGTTGACACGTGTCAGCATGTCAATGATTTAGTAATTAATGCATTAACATGCTAATTTTCTTAATTCATAATTTAATGTGTTTAAACAATATTTTTTAAATTAATCTATTTTTAGTTCATACATTTATAACTTATGCATTAGTGAGTTAAAGTTATCTCCGTGTAACTACGAAAATATCATTAAAAAGTACAAAATTATTAAAATTCGCATCAACTAAAATGTTGGGATGAGAATATTTTTAAAAATTGAAAGTTTTTTACGTTTCCGAACTTGGCCATAGTTGAAGCATATGTATACCGAAGCAACAAATAATTGTGATGGGTTATGAATTAACAAAAAAACTAGAGTGAAAAACAATACACGTAAAATTGAATCTTTATTTTACCAAATATTACTATTTTTACAAGGTTTTCATATAAGACCAATAATTTAAAATAAAATCAAAATTTTAGAAAAACAGAGATTGAAACTGCTTTAAAAATTCACTAAATCGATTGAATAACACAATGCATGTTCCAAGTAAAGAGATCACATTATTTTTTATGCTACCATAATTTTTTTCACTCGATTGTATCGCGTTTTTATCATATTTACTAAATAATATTATAAGAAATACAAATTATTAGTTACAGACTACTTCAATTTTGAAACATGCCTAACAATATTGACACCATGCCTAATAATTTTTATTGATGTTTTTAAAGTATAGTCCAATAATTATATATATTTGTTTTATAATTATATTATTTTTTCAAGATATTTGTAGAAGAAATTAAGTTCAGGTATATATATATATATATATATATATATATACCAAACTTAATTTAAAAGTAATAGTAAACACAAACTAAAACTTATTAAATATTTAGATGAATCTAAAATTTTAATATTTGGATAACAAGACATGAATCTGATTCAAATAGAAATGTTTTGGATACCTAAAATATCCACATTACAATTATATATTTAAATACATTAATTATTTTTTAATTTCATATATATAAATATTCAAAATATCCGTTATCAAACAGTCATAAGTAAATATCTAACAATAACAAAAAATGTTCAGAATAGTGAAATACCTATTTTTCATTATATATTTAATTTGAATATTTTTTATGAAAATTTGAGTATTTGGTCTTACAATATTCAACTTTTATATTTTATATTGCATTATTTTGAGAATTTGAGTATATATTTGGATTTTTTAAAATAAATAATTAAAATGAGTATCTGAACTCGAACTCGAACCGAACATGCACGATCCGACCAAATTCAAAACAAAATTTATAAATATCCGAATCAAATTTAAAGTTTTTATTATAAAAATTTGAAATTCGAAAAAATCATCAAAATCCGAACTGATATGTCAATATTTTTTCTTAATAAAAATTAATTTAACAAAATCTTTTAGCATAACGTAAAATGAATAATTTAATTAGTTATTTCGCGCTATATATATAAAGCAATATATATAAAGCAATGTGCTCCCTCAAGTTACGATGCCACGTCAATAAATAGTTACATTAGAGAGAGCCACGTGTTTGTCTATCTTAATATTTGTTACTTTCTGTTTCTTACTATAACTATTTTTGGGCTTTGAGGAGGCAACAATCGGAATTCACGTCTTCTTCGTGAAGAATCTCAGGAATAGAGCTTGGTTTGTATCGTTTCGTTTGAGATTCTTCCCCTCTCAGCTATTACAGGACGCATTGATTCATTGTAATTAATGGCATTCTTAATTCCTTCAACTCATTCTAAGCACGATTCTTTATTCAATGCATCTTCACTCTCTACAGTCGGTCAATCTCCAACTATAAAAGAGAAGTGTTCTCCCCTAAGCAAATCATTTTGTAATGAACAATGAGTGGAAAAAGTCTTCGTTTTCATGTTTACAGTCCCATACCATCTCACTCCTTCTCCAAGAAGGCTTGAGATCTGAGATCGACGGTGACTAATGAGAACTCTACACCGAGTAGATGTTGAAAACAGTTTTTAACCAAATGATTTTTTCAACTTTTCCGGTGGCTTTTCCGGCCAAACCGGTGGTC
>JABAYD010014441.1:0-15698 GCA_014822095.1 Diplotaxis tenuifolia
TTAAAACCTTTTCAACCTAGCATAATCACATAGGATTACATCTTTTGTGTTCCTTAGCTCCTCGTGATTCGATCCCTAAGTACTACAACTGAACCTCTTATTTGAGAGAGTAATTCACTCCTTAGGGTAATTTGAGTGATATCACCTGTTGATTTCATGTTCTAGGATTGACAACCCCTTAGCATTCTATCCATTATAATTCACTACCCGAAACTCTAAACCTAGCAATCTTTACTTTATTGTTTACAACCTCAATCAACTAAACACTTATCTTGTTCAACATGCTTTACTTGATTTACTGCTATTAAATATATTTGCCTAGTTTAATCGCAACTTGTTTGAGTTTATTGTGTGTCCACACTCCATGTGGATTTGAACTCTAAGTACTACAACTGAACCTTTTATTTGAGAGAGTGAAGTCACTCCTTAAGGTAATTTGAATGATATTAAACAACACATTTTCCGTCAAAACCGTAAAAATGTGTGATATACCATGGGTTTTACCAGTTTTCATCCATGGCATATAACCTATTTGGATACTGTTATATGGTTTTAAAGTATGTTTTAGATTGTTTTCAGGTGCAAGTACGTTCTAGAGAACTTTGGTGGTTCTGGAGGTTTTGAGGTGCAAAACTACACAGATGCGTCAGATGTATAGCTACGAATGGATATCTTCCCATATGTGATTGAGCTGAGCTTTTGAAACAAGATAAAGATTTGAGTTAGCTTTCCAATGCTACCAGTTTGAGTTCTGTCAGAAGGTTAGATCTAAAGTTATGCCAATTTACTAAAGAGTGGTCATTCTACTTCGCGAGAGGAAGTTGTCTATGGATCGACGATACAGCCTTAGTGTTGATCGACGGTGATCCCAGAAGACATGCCATTGTTTCAAGACAAACTTAAGCCTAAAAGCCATTACAAAATAGTGACATGCTTGATCAGTACCTAAATAATTTTTGCTGAGGTTAGGATACTAGATACATAAGAGAGTTTGTCTGGTAGTTCTAGGTGATTAACAAATCAGATCTATTAAATCTTGTCTGAGTCACCATCGATCGATGTCACATAAGTACCATCGATCGACAGCCAGTATGAATCTTCGTACAAAACTCTTTCATAGATAGATATAATTTAGATATCTTTACATGTTGTGTTCTAGGATTGAAAACCCCTTATCGCTCGATCAATTATAATTCAATACCTAAAACCATAGATTTAGCATTCTTTACTATTATTGTTTACAACCTCAATCAATTGAATAACTATCTTGTTTTACTGCTATTAGATATATTCGTCTAGCTTAAGCGCGATATGTTTGAGTTTATTGTGTGCCCAAGCTCAATGTGGATTCGATCCCTAAATACAACAACTGAACCTCTTATTTGAGAGAGTAAAGTCACGCTTTAAGATAATTTGAATAGTATCAACATGTTTTCTCACCAAAACCGAAAACTCGTTTTCTCGCCAAAACCGAGAAATATTTTTTTCCACCAAAACATGTTTTCTTGCCAAAATTGTAAAAATGTGTTTCCAAAATGTATTTCTCGCAAAACACATTTTATTGCCAACAACGCAAAAATGCATTTTAACGCCAAAACCGTAAAACCGCACTTTTCTGTCAAAACCACCAAAAATGCAGCCAAAAACGTGTTGTGCCGCCAAACCCGCAAAATATTTTTTTCCACCAAAATCATAAAAAATTTGTTTTCTTGCCAAAACAAAAAACGTTAAAATGTCAAAATGTTAATTTTAAAATAATTTCAGTGTATATATATTTTAGAAAAAAATAATAAAATTAGTATAGTTAAAATTAATATCAAACATATGATTAAATCAAAATAAGAGTATATTTGTAATTTGTTTATTAAACTCATCTGGATAGAAATAAAAATAAAAGGAAGTGAACATAAAATCCATCTAGATGGTTCATCTGGATAGAGAAACAAATATTTTTTAAAATGTGAATGGATTATCTCGATGAATCACATAGATGAAGCAACTGGATAGAAATGACGGATGAAGAAACAAACAGCCCGTTAATTTAACATATCTTGGAATTTTAGGGAAGTAAGCAACTGTAGGAGCATGCCGGCCTGGCCTAGAGCTCATACATCATGGGTTTTAGGCGCTAACTTTTATTATATTTTTAAGAGTATTTTTTACAGTAAAGAGTCTTTGGTGTAGGGCGGTGCCTGAGAATAAGCTAATCAAGCACAGGTTAGGAGCCTTGAAAAACTACATTACTATTAAAGATTAAGTAGATGTATATTGGTAATCTATTTATTAGAAGTACATAAGGTGTGTAGTTTGATTCCTCCGTCATATTTCAAGGCCTAAAATTCTCAGACACAGCCTTAGGTAATAGTGGCTTGAAGGTTTTAAATATGCCTTTCAGGTGATGTGGTTAGTGTCGAATGAGCCATATTTCCCTGTATACATCGTAAACTTCATGTTGTGCACACAAAGAAAAAAAAACTAAAATACTCATTAAACCTTTTCAAGCTTGGGCCAGCCTAAAATATTCAATTCGAGTCCAATAGCCTAAAAATATTCAATTCGAGCCCGACTTGGGAGTATAGGCTGTAAATACTTAGTCAACGAAACAGAGCCAAAATTCTCCATATAATTCAAAGTTCAACTGCTACGTCATAAAAATTGGAAATATAAAAATTTCATTGTGGTGAAAGAAAATTATATTTTTTTCCATTGCAAAAGTAAATTTTACCTCCATTATTAAATCGATTGCTAATCAATATATAAATTTTTCATACAGGTGAAGGCTATCATCTATATATATACTATTAAAACTGAAATACAAAAAAATAAGTGTTTGAATATAAGAATAAAAATTTATTTTTAATTTTGATTGGAGCCTACAAAATTAATAGGCTTATTTAAATTAAACTAAAGATTACTGCGACCCAAAATATCCTTATTATTATTATTTATTTTTGGATTTTCTATTATTTATATTATTTTATTTCTGAAAATTATTTATATATATATATATACTCGTGTTTTAAATGTATTTAGAATAAATTAAGAATAATATATATTATTTATATAATTTATATTGACTATTGTTATAAGCTTTTAACAGTGAAATACTAACCTCCTAATTCTTCATTAAAAAATAATTTAAAAATTTAATTAAATTGTTTAGTGTATATAAGTATGCACCAAATTTTACCCAAAAAAACTTTATAAACTATTATTAAAATATTTACGGCTCACAACATTTCACTAACGCCCCTGTTATACAATATAGTGATGAAATATAATATTTTAACAATATATTTAATTAGTAAAATTGGACCATTAGATTAGATTGTATTGTTGAAATGTTTATATATACCATAAAACAAAGATCCGTCCAGTCGAACGGGTTATGATCTAGTATCCTATTAAAAGTGAAATATAAATGGAAATTAACCCTCACTTCTTATTATTTACAACAAACTGCCACTGGTTTTAATTAAAAAGCTTTTGATTATTTATCTACATTTTACAAACCATCTAAAGTAAATTTAATGGGCTACGTTATTTCTGCCTAATTCTCAAGTGCTACGTTTCTAACAGATTGCCGCTGTCCATACCGTAAGATCAAGATATATGAGGATCTTCCTTGCACCTGTCATTAAAACAATATATCGGTAAGTAAAACCAAATTGTTGACAACTCAACTAACCATTCTTTAAATTTTCGATATCATAAATTATAACCTCCCAAAATATGGGATGGAAATTGTAAAACCACAAATCTTTAAAAAATATTCGAATATTAAGGATATTTCTTATCCTGGACGACTTGCTCATCAAGTTTTATAATAATTAGTTTAGATTTACCTATCACCTATATATCTATATATATCCTTCATTCTACGTTCAACAACAGCATTCATTCTGCGATCTAAACCAAAACACAAAAAAAAATAACAACACAAATCTCGTGTATGTCAGAGACTTGAAATCATATAAGACTAAATGGCGCTCTCAAGTGAAAGTTCTGCATTCGTGGCTGCAAAACACGGGTTTTGGTGGGAAGACTCTTCAAATGATTCTGACGGATGAACAAGTAAGTTTCAAAACACAATCAATCATTGCTTTAGTGTTCCTTCATATGCGTTGCTTATATTATGTTATGCTTCTTTTCTAGGGTGAAAAGATTGCTGCTACGTGCACAAGGAATCACATTTTGAGTGTCCAGCGAAAACTACCCCTGGGAAAATGGCGTGTTCATTCTTAAAGTGGAATCTCAATCCGAGCCAAGCTCAATGTTTGGCACATCATCATCTACCATGTCTTCTGAGGTGTTGAGTTTGTATCTACATTATACATACATTGTAATAACCCAAAGTTTCGTGTATAAAGATGTTTTGCCTACTGTATAGTTCTGTACTTCTGTATATTAAGTGTTCATGTTGGAAGGAAACATCCAAAATGATTCAGAACAATGCAAAACACCTTTTGCAAAACGTAAAGACGAAGATGCTGATCTCAAAGACATAACTTCTACTTCTAAAAAGTTGTGTACCTCCATCAAAGTGGAAAAGGAAAAGGAAGAATAACGCTGCAGAAGAAGAATGTTTTTCATTTTATGTTGGTTTTATCAATTTGTTTTCCTTGGTTTTTGCGTTGGTTTCGACCGCCACAAACAATAATTTGTTTTCTTATTTATTTGTTTAATTTATTTTAGCGATTTGAAAAATGGATGAATGAGAGTATTTATATTTTCTCACAAAAAAAATAAGTTTGTTCTTTCATATTATAATATTTAGTTAAATCTATCCTTTTATAATTCTTAGACTCTTTCTAATCTAAATATTAATCTGAAAAGTCTATACCAACTAACCAAGTTTCGATCTCACTGAAACAAAACAATGATCCTTTCAGTCCTAGCAGTTTCTAACTATATATGTAGATATAGTATGATCTTGACATACCTTATGGTCCTTAATAATCTTATGATACTAGAGCAAGCTTAACTCGAAATTTCATAGTCCATTGATCTCCGACCTGTTTTTTTTTTAAACATAAATATATTAGTATCTAAAATGGTTGCTTCAGAACAAATCTTCGAATTAATAATAACAGATATGTATCAATTATGTAAATTTCTGTTCCACAATATTAACAGAAATATTTATTTCATATATATATAGTATCAACAAATAACTATAGTCCTAATTTTTAAGTTATTGAAAATCCTATAAGCCATATTGACAAAAAAAAAAACAAGTTTGATGTATGTGTTTCTTCAACTGATGTATCTATAACAACCGTTAAATTGAACGGAACTAGAAGATGAGTTCACATACCTTGGAGACAGTCATAGTTCTCAGCCTCCTTACGAACAACATCTCGAGTACAGAATCGATTAGCTCAGCTCAATCGGTGTAATGCCCTTTCGCCCAGTTGTTATCGGCACCGGATTGGCCGAAGACGCAGTTATCGGGACGAAAGGTTTGGCCGTAGGGTCCAGATCTGAGACTGTCTACTTTATATTCTGTGATGTCTTGATTTCATAGACACTCAAGCAAACAATTAACCTGTTAAAAACCGTTTTATTCAAATCAAAGAGAGTATACAAGAAGATATTAAACAGAGTATACAGAGTATTTGGTACCTTGCTTGTGCCGAACAATCCTTTCATTACTCTTTCTAAATCCAGTAAGTATTCAAAAATCGAGTGAACTTCTCCCTGGAATTCGCCAAATTCATAGAACCCTAGACTCTTCTTTCAAATCGATTGGTATTTTTTTTTATCGCGGAACCGTTTTTTTCCTTTGTTAAACTTTCAGGGGAATTCGGGCTAGAAATATTTTATTTTATGTTTACAGATTTTTCACCAGCATTTACAAAGCCTGTTTATAAAAAAAAAAAATATGATTGTTTTCAATATATGAATTATTTAATCTATATTATTAAAAAGAGCATATTTTAAAAGACTATAAATTCGAAATTTCTAATAAAATCTGTCCAACTATATTTCATCTATAACTAAATATGGTTGATAATTTAATATGAACTTATTCATCGCTACACATGTTAACAAAATAATCCATTCAAGTTGATGAGTTTAAAAAACATATCTAATATTTGGTGTATTGAATATAAAATTAACAAAAAACCACTTACAAACGATTAACAAATATCTTTCAAACAATTTAGATATAACTAATCGAATTCATCATTTAAACATTTTACATGATTAAATAATATAATATAAATAATATCTCAATTATATAAATGATAACTAATATTATAAAATATCAAACCGAAACAAACGCCCGTGCGAGCGCGTGGCTCAAGTCTAGTCTCTTATTACAGAGGTTGACCAGTTATCCATCTTTGGAACATCATAAAACTCTCCTCTGGTTTAAACTCAGCAGTGTGCCCACATCCCTATAATCAAACACTCAAAACAGTTAAGACAAAACATGAACACTTTTGATTTCTTAATGCAATGGCAATAGAGATGTAGAAAAGAAGACTTGCTTTAACAGTAGCAAATGTCATATTATTGGCATATGTTCTCGTATATCTGTCAAAAAGGTAAATTTATAGGTGAGTCAAATGAGATTGAGGTATGGCGAAAAAATAAATAAACAAGAGAATTAAACTAAGTCATTTAGTTACCCGGCAATATCATCCTTGTTCTTCATCCAAGGCCTCCAGTCATCGATGATGGAATAATTGAGAGATTTTATCCATGCTTCAGTGGCAAGGAAAGATACTACCATATCATGATCACCGCTGTTTACCACAAATCGTAGAAAATTTAAAATCTGTAGAATTTTGTAGGTAGGATTGGGTAAAATATATAATACTTCTATATGATATCATCAAATTAATTTAATTTTATTTGATATTCATCAGTTTAATCTTCCTATATTAATTACTTTTATGTATCATGTGGTAGATATGGATCGTATAATCATGCTTTGTATTTGACGGAGATGAAATCCAGATCTAGATGTGAATGCTCTAAAATTTCAGGACCTCTGGATTTGTGACTACCCCACAACTTATTGGTGATAATGGAGAATCATGTTTACGATATTAGTCTCAGTTCAATTTTTCAGTCTTTTATAAATCAAACCAATTTGTAATTTGATGGTTTAGTTATATTTAGTTTTTTTTTCACTTGGATATCATTTGTCATGGAAATTTAATTTGAAAATATTAATGTATAATGACTAACATATTTTATTATTATGTAATATGAATGCATCTACTTTTAACATGCATACAATACAATAGAACATCTATAAATTAATACTCGATCAATTAATATACACTAAATATCTCTTAAAATAATATAAGTTTATAGTGTCTAGTTTTTGGTTTAATTAGTATATTATTAAATTAATATCTCTATAAATTAATAAAAAAATTGGTGTTGTCCCAACATTATTAATTTATAGAGGTTTCACTTTATTTTGGATCATTAACACTAAAGTATGTTTTGGTTTTGTTTTATATCAAATAAAATGAACAGTTTTGTAAAGCAAGCTTTCACTCTGGTTTGCTTGGATGTAAATCAGTTAGGTTTTATTCAAGTTGGTTTGGTTAGATCTCTGAAGTTATGATTTTTTCCCACCGCTACTTGTAGGGTTACCTGTCAGTTATTACACAAAAGTAGATGTTAGTCCAGCTCTTACTTGTAGATGAGTGATCGATAGCCATTAATGCTGTTATTCATATGGTATGCTACTGTGTTTTTAGTGTCTTGATTGTATAGAATACTCGCACATCGCTCCCATTTTCCTACGGTTCCCTGTCATAAGAGGTCGTCGTATATATAAATATTTTCAATTCTGAATATAGGTCATCACTATGAGCTTTTTTCTATCATTTTTTTTATCATTGTCATCACTGCAGGGCCGAGGGCCGACCCTGGTCTTTGCCTACTAAAACATTTGCAATAGCTCCCAAAAATTTTTGAAAAATCACCATGGGTATAGGATGCCCAAAAAAAATTTATACGCCCCAAAAAAATTTTTTTACATAGCCGGCCCTGCATCACTATAAGCTTTTAGAATATATTTTTATCCAACATTGCATATTATTACCTTCTTGATTCGAAGAGCTTCGCGAACTCTCTCATCGTTGGCCCAATAACCCAGGAGAGTATACTTATATAACTGCAAAAGGACATCGTAAACATGTTTCTTCATTCTTAGAATATTAATTGTTGTATAATTAAAAAGATTGTAGAAGCTTAGGTACAGTAAGAATATAAATTCTTCACATACTTTACCAAAAAAAAATCGTAGATGTAACTACACAGATTTATTTATTTTTCAAAAAGCGTCATACTTGTTGCATTAAATTTTCTTTAATAGAACTAACTCCATTTTCATTATTCCATTTTCATTACTCCATTATAATTGGATCTTTTTAGTACTTGATTTAAATTTCCATAGAATAGGAACTTAGCCATATAAAATTACCTTAGTCACTAAAAGGAGGAAGGATAAAGTACTACTTACAAAGCAATCTGGAGATGTCAAATCGCAATTTGGTAGTAATATATCAGATAGAGTACTGAACATCAACCACTATAAATGTACCTTATCGAAAGTTTCAATGAGTTGTAAGCATTCTGTATTTATTGGATCTACATTTGCATATTTTCCGTTGCAGATTCTTTTCATTGACTGTAAAAATATTTGAAAGGGTTGTCATATCAGCTTGATTGTGGTACTGAATAGTATTTTTAGATATGCTAAGCTCTGTCATATCTAAAAATGTTTCTAATGAAAAGGTAACAGATTAAGCATTCCATACAATTCATACCGCGTAGAGTTCATTAGAGATTAGTCCCATTCCATGAGCATATGGAATTCGATAATTTAGTCCTTCTTCAAGATCAGTTATCGGGTTTCCTAGCACATAACCCTGTTTTCCCATCAAAACTATATATTAAAACGGAGATTTGCACACATATAGAGTACTTTGAAACTGTATATATCAATGACCTGAAGATTTATTGGAGGTTTGCAGCATATATAGTTTTCTGCACGGTTGTATATTGTTATAAATTGAGAAAATTGGTGATTTAAATAACGGGCATGAACTCCGTTTATTCACATGATAATAAAACATACCTTGTGAGATCCTTTGAACGACACCCGGAACGATCTTACCAGAATAAGAATCTCCAGCGACGTAAAAAGGGTTGGAGTAAAACTCAGGGTGCTTGTCTAGCCACTACACAACAACAAATAAGAGAATAGAAATAAGCAATGTTCTAAAAATCGGTAGGTGATTAGGCGCCCGCCTAGACTAACTCCCTTTTTACCAAAATCAATATTATTAATTTAGAAACACTTTTATTTTTTATTTCTACCTTTACATGATATATTAGTTAAATTGTCATTTGGACCAATTTTTTTAATAACTGATTATTTCATAACTACTTTCTAATTATATCTCAGAAATTATTTTTCTGCGTTTACTAACACATTTGTTGTAACCACCCACTTCTCTTTTAAAATAACTAAAACCACTCACTTCTCTTTATATCTGAAATTTAAAATTAAAACATATCTCTATATTATATGTATATATACATAAATATAATTACTAAAAAACATAAGTATAATTATAAAAATATAAATATAAAATCTAATTTAAAAAATACACCCGCTCTTTGAAGGGCGGGTTAGAATCTAGTGATTTTCTTAAAATCTGATTAATACAACTGAAGTCTGTTATAATCGATTTAAATTAGTATAAATCCGTTATATTAAGTAATAATATTAGTAAAGAATTAAAAATTTGTGTAATTTGTTTTATTTGTTATATTTAATTTTGATAATTAATTAAAATAAAATTATAATTAAACAAAAACTAAAATAATTTATATAAATATAAAATATATATAAAATAAACCAATTGTTTGTTAACGCCTAATTTCCGTCTAAACCCCAATAATACGCCTAGGCGCCTAGTCTAACGCCTAATTATCGTCTAGCAATTTTTAGAAAATTGGAAATAAGTATCTCTGCACAAAATTAAGATATGTTTCAAGAGACAATTAAGTATGTCTACCACCTTCTGAAGAAACTCATGAACCCGAACAATTTCTATAGTATCACTGCTTTTGTCTTTAATTGGGGTTCTTTTGTAGGAGAAACCGCGGCTGATCCAAAAATATAATATTCGCAATCTGAGAAAAATGTTCCACAACTTAGAAGATCAAAACTAAAATCGAGGCCGGTATCGCCCGGATTTTGATTGACAAATGAATTAACTTTCTACTACCTTTGTCCATGAATATGTAGTAGAGACCAAGGAAGGGATATTGCCATTGTAAGCCTCGAACTTTATAGTTAAAGGCCCTGTTTTTTTTTTGTTTTTTTACCTTTTTCTCGTCAAACAAATCACTAAAAAGTAGATTGAGTTAAAAAAGTAATATTTCAGAATGTACCGATTTCATAAAGAAAGCCATAAACAGAAGAGCATCCAGGTCCACCGCTCATCCAAATAATAAGAGGGTCTTCTTGTGGATTATTCTCTGACTCAATGAAATAGTAGAACAACTGAAGTTCTTCTTCTTTACCAATACCAATGTACCTTCATTCACAAGAAGGGTTACTAACTCGAACACACATGATTGCATTGGTAAAGAAAAAAGAGACAGTTTACAAACCCGGTTTCGAGTTTGAAAGGAAGAGGGCCTTCAAAACCAGGAAGAAACTTGACAATAGAGCCAGAATCAACATGATGACTCGAGAGAAGCAGAAGAAGAAGTAGCAGGATCTGCATCAAACTCATCTTTTTTTTTGTTTCTAGTGATTGATGCCCTATTAAAGACAATGAATGATTTTTATAGGATACTACGACGAGAGGAAGCGGGTGGATAGCTTTCCTGATTTACTAGTATATATTGCTCCACGTTGAGTAGGTTTTGTTCTCATTTTAAAGAGAGTTTGTTTTCCAGCGTCACGTGGTTGGTTTCAGCAGTAAATATTTTGGCCCACCAATATTTAAAACATCTGGAAATACAACTCAGAATTTTTTGAGACATGTAATCTAAACACAGTCACACCAACTCGGTTCTATCCTAAAGGGAAACTACTCCTAAAATCTGATAATCACATCACAAAGTGAAGGCTTAGTGCTTACTCCCTTTTAAAAACAGAACCAAGGAAGATCTAGCAAATCAAAATCCTTTTAATTTGTCCGATTGAAGGTGTGATATAACATGCAAACGTAAGAACTCCGTAAACGAAAAAAAAAAAACAAATACGAAATTCGGAATAGACAATCCCATAAACAGAAACAAAACAAAAAAAAGTGTAGAAGTATTCTCTCTCTCTCTCCAAGATTTGAGAGAGGGAAGAGAAAGTAAGTCATCAATAGCTGAAACTTAAAATAACGGAAATCAAAACAACTATAATTGTTGACATTGTAAAATGAAATTTTAAAATATCAAATGATAATTTTCATATCTCTTTTTACTCTCTCTCAAAATCTAATTTTCCATCTTTTTGTTATTTGACAAATAAACCCATAATTATAGCATAACTTTTTAGAAAAAATTACACAAAACTAGTGTCACAAAAGTCTTGTTCTTCTCTGCTGAAATGACTCCACCAGATGTGGTGCTCTCTGGATCATCAGCAGTCTGAGACAACTCTTGCACCCTTGAATTAAAATAGTTGTAAATTTTCTCAGAGTACTCTGACGAAGGATATTCCATTTTTGAATCATGTTACCAATCTTTTGTTAATGCAAATTGTTTAAACAAGATAAATACCCCCGCTATGCCGCGGAAGATTTTATTGAAAATCATTTTTTGATATTTGTTATGTTTTTAATTTCATGTTATTAATATATTATTATTTTTTAAATATCATTAGTAGATATCAATACATATGTTAGTTTTCTATTACAGGCTTGAGAGATTTGTATTTTAAAAATTTGTAAGTATCCTTATATATCTTTAAAAATGAAATTTTTGAGAAGATTGGATTTTTTTGTTTGTTTGTAATGTATAGTTTTGTTGTTTTGTATACCATTATGTTTGGTGACAATTTTTTATGTAAAAACTTAACTTTTTGGCAGTAGATATAATTGTGAATATCATGTTTTTTACTGAAATGTAGTTTAAAAAATACAATAATACTCTTATTAGTAAGCTACTAAGCTATGAAGAAGGTAAATTCAAATTTTGATTATTATTTTATCGTATTTTATTTTGTGAAATACTTTTGCTCATATAAAGAGAACACAAATCGGACATCAAAAACAACATAGAGTACTAAAAAGCTAGGGAAAAAAACTCAATGACATTCACATATAAAAGAAACAAAAGCCGATCACATCTTTTGAAGTCTTTGGATTTTGGTCATCCACGGCACTATTTAAGTCATTCATTGCTTTGGTCTCTTATTTATTTGTTTATTTGTTATGCTAGTTTCTTAGAATGCAATTGTTATTTGGTAATAATGAAGGGAATGATGCGAACCTGCTTCTCTGTATTGATGAAGTTATAATAAGACACAATCAACAATGGCTAGAGCATAGAGGTAGCTATGTAAAACTTATAACATTTCATTGATAACATGACAGGAAGATAAGACTAGAGATCCTCATCCTTCTCCATCACAAAACCACGAGATTGATCTTCAGTTATAAATTAGATAATACTTCAGCTTGCTCAGCATGTGGGCAAAACGGCTTATGATCACTCTGTCTTGTAGGCCTCAAGGAGCTCTGCAGAGTGGAAGAACTTCATCAGCAGGGACCCGACCCAAGCATCGAGATGGAGAAATCATCTGATTATCACTCTGTCTTGTCCAATGGAGATATGAACGATGAACGAAGAAGGAAGCCGCAAACACACAATAGAGATGAAAAACAATCAAGAGAAGCTTTAAGCAAAAACAAAAAAAAACAATTCAGAGAAGCTCAGGTGTACAATGACTTGCAAGATTGGAATTTTGTTATTTGTTATTGTAGTTTTTTCATTTATTGACATGTCACTCGGCTTTTTAAAAGCTTAGGTGATAATCCACTTTTATGTTATTATTGTGTTGACCAGACCGTGCTGCGCGCGGTTTATTTGACTATTAAAATCAAACAAAATAAATGTTTTAATTTTTTTAACATATTAGAGTCATTTAAAAATTTTGATTATAAATATATTTTTTTATGATAAACTGTTTTCCATAACTTTAAGTCGACCAAAATTGAATAATTACAATTAATTTATTCAAAGTTTACAATTTACAATTATAACCCAATTTATTCAAAGTTTACAATTTATAATTATAACCTAATAATTTATTCAAAGTTTACAATTTACAATTTATTCCATAACTTTTTGAAGCACATTGATCATTTATAAATATAGGGAGTATAACTTAACCGTCAAAAAATAAATAAATTATATTATTTATGTTATATCATTGGTTTGTTTTTGATATGATATTTGACAAATTAGAATGAAAGATTATAAGTCTCTGTTTGAAATATAATTAATTTATATTTTAATATATATTTTAGATGTAAACAATGTTAAAATTTATATTAAACAGTGTTTATTTTTATATTATTTTTAAGAATGGTTTTCTTATTTATTAGTCACGTCTTTGTTCTATATTGTATGTAATGTATTTTTATTTTATCAACTTTTAATTTTTTCGTAGTTTTAATTTAGTAAATTACCATTATTCGTTTGAATGTCGTAAAACACTAATTTTCTTTTGAAAGTAAAACATTTTAAAATAGAAGAGTCTTTTTAATCATAATTTTCTATCAATCACACTATCATTATTATGTATGTGATTTTGTGAACTCGCAGTTTTTTAAATTTTTGATATAACAATAAAATAAATGATAAAGTTGATTTTAGTTTGTTTTTATTAATTCATAAATTATTTGTTTTAAAAGTCATAATTTAGCCTTTGGCCATAATTTGTATTTAGTTATTTGAAAAATGTGTGAAAAAACATTTAAAAAAAATTTCAATATAACTTTGTAAAAGTTTCGGCTTTACCACAAAATTTAATATAATATTTCAAATTTACCTTTTATAAATAAGGGAAACTTAACTTTTACCTTCTATTTAGTATAATTATTCATGTATATTTTTTCAAAACGACCATTTTGAAAATACCTTATGAAGTTGCATTAAGGAGACAAAAATATTTATACCCTTGCTTTATAAATATATAAATAGAAATTATATAAAATATTATTTTGAATTTCTTTTCAAAATTCAAAAAAATATTTTTTTTTTATTTTTTAAGTATTTATTTATATATTTATTAAAGTTCTAAACACCACCCCTCAAATCTAAACCCCAAAGGATATGTAGTTAATGTTAACATTAAAATGAAAATTAGAAAATTGGTAGTCTAAGAAATTTAACTAACATATAACCATTTTCATAAGTACATTAGATTTGTGATGAAAATTTTTAAATTAACATTTATAAATGTTTAAGATAATTTATAAAACATTGAAAAGAAGTTTATAAAGCCAATCGACCCCCTAATTACTAAACCGTAAACATTAATCATTAAATCATAAATATAAATGTTAAATTATTTTTGACTGAATGTATTTTTGAAAAGTATTTGTCAACTTATAGTATTTTTTAGCAATTTATCTATAAGTTTTCAATAGATATTTATTTTTTCCCATTAAAATATATTTTATTAATCAATTTATTCTTGTCAAACTGAATTAAATTTTATAATAATTTTATTTGCGTAGTTCTTCCAGTTATTATTATAAATTATAGTGTATATATTTCTTCAATGATAGAAAACTATATATTTAACTTGAAATATGGTGATGTAATTTTCTATTTTTTACTTGACACAAAGGTTAAACTGATTTTTTTCTGAAATTCTCATTTCTATTGTCCATTCTTTTTATAATTTTTATTTTTATATCCCACAATCAGTAATTAACAAAAGTTTAATTTTCTACCAATTTAAAATCAAGATGCTATATTACTTCAGAACATATATCCTGCCTGCTCAGGTCTACTTATGATTTGGTTGGTGTCGTTCATCATCCTAAACCTAACACTCAATAGATGAAAACATGGAAAACATGATTTTTTTTTTGGTCGCCAGCCTCAAGTGGCCAACAACATCTACAATAATGTTCATGGAGAGTAGAGAAACGTGGTCAAAAATAAAAATCAACACACATATAGACAAATTAAGGTGGAAAAGATTTTATAAATAAAACAGATTACCATAGAAGTCACCCCAAAGACCGCAATTAGCTTGGAGATCATCATGTGTGTGGAACCTGAACCTGTCTGGTGCAAAACAGAGGCGGATGTCATCAAGAACAGAGTCGTGTTGGGAAAGAAGAAATCATCTTACTTTTGGCAGCGTAAAAATTCTGAAGCATGTAAGTTGTTCCTGCTTTGAAATGAGGCAGGTATATTAGAGCAAGAGTAATGAGGAACCTTGCATGATTGCATTACAGTATCCTGCTGTGTCGTTTGTGAAGTCTTCTCCAGAAACCTACGTAAACACTGTACACAAGAGAATGTGTTAACCACGACAAACTAACTAAGTCAATCCAATATCATACCCTCCCAACGAAGATAAGAAAAAGACCAAAGAGAAAACAGACCTTTGATTTTGTTAAATCCTCATCCCTTTTCATAGCTTCACACACCAAAGAAACATGATCAGATAATTCATGCACTGAAGG
>JABAYD010014459.1:0-12360 GCA_014822095.1 Diplotaxis tenuifolia
TAAGCCCATTGGATTTAGGATTATTGGACTTTGACCCAATTGGACAATTTTTATTTTTGGTCTAAAATGGTCTGTCCAAATGGCTTTGGACATGGTCCGCCCATGGACACGAAGCCCATTTGACATCTCTAGACATGTGTTGCCAAGTTAGGCAAAGATGATGACCGGATGTGAACTCTTCTCATGCCATGTAATCCCTCAGACAATAGTTCTTTGCCTATGTTGTCTAGGTATTGTTGTTGATTGGTGTTGATGTGATGGAAGACACCTAGACTATGTAAGGTTGTTAAATGGTAAACCGGTTGTATGATGACAATGACTATGATAATGAGTAGTGTGATATGTGATGACAGTGATTGTGATAATGAGTTGTGCGATGAGAATGATTGAGATGATGAGATGTCTAGTGAGACTGTTTGGTTTGATGAGATGTGTGATGTTGTGACACCGAGAATGGGTGTGGTTAAGAATGTGGATGAGAATGTGATTAGCGGTGCTGGTAAGAGTGAGTCATGCCGAATTTGGACATAGATGACTATTGTGAATGCATGGGTGTGCAATGTCAAATGAGTCAAAAGACCACAAGCGGGTAGTCACATAGGTGACATGGGATGGAAAACGCCAATTGAGCCCATGCCACTGGCGGGCAGTCATGACTTATGACTGATATGTTGCTTGGTTTGAGGGTTCTTAAAACCTATCTTCACTAAGTAATCCCATTAATTATCCCTCCCTCCTTCTTGCAGATATGTTCGAGAATGTGTCAGAATATGAGCTCTGGGTGGTGCCAACTTTTGGAGAGGATGATTGTTTTATTTTTAAAGTGTTTGTTTAAGATATTTAAGACTATGGCTATGTTTTATTCGATTTTCAAATGAAGTTAAGTTATTTGTAAGACATTTGGTTTGGAATATCTCACATCTCTAACTCAAACCATAGTACCTACTATGTAGCACAAGTAATACTACAAACACTGAAATCCAGGAAGCTCAATACTTAATTCCATTGACAGTTACTATCTTAAATCATTCTTCCCATGCAGCGGTGGAGTAAAAAAATTCATATGGGTCAATTGACCCACCTGAAACCATGCTGGCTCCGCCACTGTTCCCATGCCTTTTCTACCACAACTAGCTACATAGACTACTTATTTATATAACGGAGACATTCAATTTCCAAAGTCCCTTTTTTGTTCTCGTTCGCGACTAACGTTTATAAATTCCATAGTATTAAGAGTCTCTCTGAAATTAGGCACTTGATAGATAAAGTGGTCCACAAAGAAGTATATTCGGAGATGGCAAGAGGATCGAAAACATATTTTCCAAGAAACAGAACGCTTGCCGTTTTATAAGAGAAAAACAACATGCAGTATCTCTTTAAATAACATAAACGACAGAGACAAATCAACGGTAGGTGGGGCCTATTTCTACGGAAGTCAACAAAACGCACCGTCGCTGCAAATCACTTCCTTCTCCTTTACGCCTTGTGATGAACATTTGATAGACCACGGCGAGGAAGGAATCTCAGAACTCCGGCGAAAACCGAGCTCCGTGTAATCGACAAGGTAACGACGCATCGCTCATTCTTATACGCATTTCGAAGTTTTTTTTTCTTTTAAATAGTCTTCCTCTTTAGCTGTATTCATTTAGCGAGATCAGCTTAGAAATCAAAATCAATTGACGATTCGAGGTTGATCTCATATTCCTGGAGTTTAATCAGACTCGTATTGCGATTTTAATAGATCTTCGTTGCTTGATTTTGATTTCATTTTTCTAAATCGGGTGTATAGATTGTTATTAATTCCTTGTGGATTTTGCTGAGTTATCGGATCTTCAAGTGCACAAAAACACTAGTGTATTCTGTAATTAACAAGTGTTGATAAATATCAAATGAACATTTCTGTTTTGCTTCAGGTTTGCAGCGTTCGTCGTCTTGGTAAGTATTGCTTAACGATTCATATTTTTGTTTGCAGTTTATGTGCGTAAACATTAATCAGCCTCTTTGAGTTTGAGGATGAAGCTCTAGAAGAAATCCAAGTTAAAGACAATGAAGCGTTTTGTTTACATTAACGATGATGAAGCTTCAAAGGAGCTCTGTTGTGATAACCGTATCTCTAACACAAAGTATACTTTGTGGAATTTCTTCCCAAAGAACTTGTTGGAGCAATTCAGGTGATGATGACACCATTTGATTTATTGTTCTAGAACGTTTTAATCATTTTCTGTTCTCTGATGGAGATGTTCTTTTCTTTTTTTTCAGCCGGTTCATGAACCAGTACTTTTTGTTGATTGCATGCCTTCAGCTATGGTCACTTATCACCCCTGTGAATCCTGCAAGTACATGGGGTCCGTTGATTTTCATATTTGCGGTGTCCGCTTCCAAAGAAGCGTGGGATGATTACCACAGGTATCTCTCAGATAAGAAAGCAAACGAGAGAGAGGTTTGGATCGTGAAACATGGGATCAAGAAGCATGTATGGATCAATTTTGCAAGACTTTTCTTTTCTGACGATTGACTTTTAATAGGATATTTTGGCTTAGCTATATTAGTATTTTGCTTGTAGATCCAAGCACAGGACATACAGGTTGGAAATATTGTCTGGTTGCGTGAGAATGATGAAGTTCCTTGTGATCTAGTTTTGCTTGGTACCTCAGATCCACAAGGTGTTTGCTATGTAGAGGTACAATTCACGTCATGCCTGTAACCTTTCTTAAGCTCTTTTAAATGTGCTAAAAATGTGAATTCATACACGCAGACTGCTGCTATGGATGGTGAAACCGATCTCAAAACAAGAGTCATACCGTCAGCTTGCGTGGGAATTGATTTAGAATTGTTACACAAAATGAAAGTGAGGCTTCTTGTAAATAATCAGATTATCGCTCATGGATTTCTATTTGTTTCCAGCGGGATGATTTATTGTTATGTTATCCATATTTTCAGGGTGTGATTGAATGTCCTTTTCCAGATAAGGATATTCGAAGATTTGATGCAAATATGCGTTTATTTCCGCCATTTATCGACAATGACGTCTGTTCTTTAACCATAAAAAACACTCTTCTTCAATCCTGTTACTTGAGAAATACGGAGTGGGCGTGTGGAGTGTCTGTCTATACAGGTATTCTTGCAAAAATGGCTTGTTTTTTGTTTAAAATAGATTTCTAAGTGTCAGGACTTGTATTCTTAGTATATCTGGCTAGTCATATAATTTCAGTTGATATTTGATAGACGTTTCATGATTTTTCGTACTTATATAGGCAACCAAACCAAGCTTGGTATGAGTAGGGGTATAGCTGAACCAAAACTTACTGCTATGGATGCAATGATTGATAAATTGACTGGAGCAATATTCGTTTTCCAAATTGTCGTTGTTATGGTTCTCGGTGTTGCTGGAAATGTTTGGAAAGATACAGAAGCAAGAAAGGTTGGAATCATACGATTTCATGTCCAGTATAAATCTTTGACACTTGTTTTTGTAGAATATGGCAGTTCTGACTATACGATCTTGGTTGTTGTGTATTTTCAGCAATGGTATGTACAGTATCCAGAGGAAGCCCCTTGGTATGAGCTGCTTGTAATCCCTTTGCGGTTTGAACTTCTATGTTCCATCATGATACCCATCTCCATTAAGGTAGTTATAACTTCCTTGCTATACTATGTTGAAATCTGGTAGCATCCTTTCTATTACTGTAGTGCAATATAATGCATTAAGCGTTTTGGCATGTGAAAGAGGCATTGGATTTGGAATTGGGGATTAATCATAATATATTACCAAGAAACTTTGATTTTGAAGATAAATCCTTTTCTTATAAAATAAGAACGTCTGTTTGTTTATGCTACAATGCTAAGCATCTGGTTGACGTCATGCGGCAGGTATCTCTAGATCTGGTTAAGGGACTTTATGCAAAATTTATAGAATGGGATGTGGAGATGATAGATCAAGAGACTGGTACATCATCTTATGCAGCAAAGTAAGCTCAGGATAAAGACAGACTACTTCATATTCACCTGTGACTAATTTAGTCTCACGCTTTGGTTTTACATTATGTGGTTTTGGTTATTTGTGTGTGGCAGCACAGCAATAAGTGAGGACCTTGGGCAAGTAGAGTACATATTGACCGACAAAACTGGGACCCTGACGGACAACAAGATGATATTTAGAAGATGTTGTATTGGTGGCATTTTCTATGGGAATGAGAATGGAGATGCTTTAAAAGGTTTCATAATTCTCCTTGCGTATTTGTGTCAATAAGATTTACGTATACTTTATTTAAGCCCTCTGCATCAGTCTGCGTCAAAGGAGTATTGTTTCTAACTTTTTCTGATCTTTCTAATCAGATACTCAACTCTATAATGCCATCACCAGTGGCTCTACAGATGTCATCCGATTTTTTACAGTTATGGCCATCTGCAACACAGTTATACCTGTGCGAAGGTATTTTGTCAGCATGGGAAAGAAACTTCACAAATCGTATTTCAGTTGTGGATATTATTCTGTTTGTCTAAGAATTGTTATCTGTATTTTTCTTTTTGGGATTTCCATCCGATAGCAAAGATGGAGATATTATATACAAGGCCCAATCTCAGGATGAGGAAGCTCTTGTAATTGCTGCGGCAAAGTTGCAAATGGTCTTTGTCGGCAAAAATGCCAATCTTCTAGGTAATAGTGATGTCATTTCGGTTTTGCTCTCCATGGAACATGTATCTAAACATTAGCTTTCATTTGTTTTTTTTTTTTTGTCTTCTTTATCGAACGCAGAACTCAGGTTCAATGGTGTGGCGATTCGTTATGAGGTACTGGAGATTCTTGAATTCACGTCAGATAGAAAAAGAATGTCAGTGGTAGTGAAAGATTGTCAGAATGGGAAAATTATTCTTTTGTCAAAAGGTGCAGATGAATCAATTCTTCCATCTGCATGTGCGGGTGAGTTAACGTATCTTTTCAATATGAGACGACGAAGTGTGCTGCTTAGAGCTCTGATGGTCAATTTTTTCCCCCACTAATTATTAGGTCAGCAAACCAGAACTATTGCTGAAGCTGTAGATTACTATGCCCAGTTGGGGCTCCGAACATTGTGTTTGGCTTGGCGTGAACTGGAAGAAGATGAGTATCTAGAGTGGTCAGTAAAATTTAAAGAGGCTAGTAGTGTTCTAGTCGACAGGGAGGTAATTGGAACATCTCTTCTCTGTTTTGGTTGTTCACTTTAAGCAATCATGAAGTATACTAAGTTTAAACCTACAGTGTAATTAAGTCGATGCACTTGATTGCCTCAAATGATGCCTTTCTCGTGTCACAGTGGAGAATTGCAGAGGTCTGTCAACGTTTAGAACATGATCTTCATATTCTCGGAGTCACTGCAATAGAAGATCGCTTGCAGGTAAAATTTTAAATGTCAAGGACAGAGAGGTTCATAATTTAATAGTGTAACATTATAAGTAGGAGAAGGCTATCTTGTAAATATTTGCCTGATTTTTTGTAGGATGGTGTACCAGACACAATTGAGACACTTAGAAAAGCAGGGATAAACTTTTGGATGCTGACTGGAGATAAGCAGAATACAGCTATACAGATTGCTCTTTCATGTAATTTTATCTCCCCAGGTAATCATTTCTATTTTCTTTGTTCTTTTATGTGGGAATGCGTTACCTATTGCCACTTATCATACTTTTTTACTAATTAATCATTTTTATATCAGAGCCTAAAGGTCAACTTCTATTGATTGATGGAAAAACTGAAGAAGATGTTTCTAGGAGTTTGGAGAGGGTTTTGCTTACAATGCGGACTACAACTTCAGAACCTAAGGTTCACCCCTCTTTTGAATTTTCGCATCCTTGGAACAATTTACTATCACCTGTAGCAGAGAATAATTTAATGGGTCGTACAGGACGTGGCATTTGTTATTGATGGCTGGGCTCTAGAAATTGCTCTGAAACACCATCGCAAGGATTTTGTTGAATTAGCTATACTTTCTAGGACAGCCATATGTTGTCGTGTCACACCTTCCCAAAAAGCTCAGGTATCCCTCCCAACATTAGGTGCTTTCTTATTACATCATTTTCCCAAGTATTCTGTTCATCCTGTTACAAAAGTGGCCTTTGAGTGTTCATTTAATTTGATTTCATGGCTGAACCTTTTTTCTTGACTTTTCAGTTAGTTGAAATCTTAAAATCCTGTGATTATCGAACCCTAGCAATTGGTGATGGTGGGAATGATGTAAGAATGATACAACAAGCTGATATCGGGGTCGGCATTAGCGGAAGAGAAGGGCTGCAGGCAGCAAGAGCTGCAGATTATAGCATTGGAAGTAAGAGCATTAGCAAGATCATTATCATCCTTTATATTAACTTTAAGCTACATATCACATACATTTTGTCACGTAGTTGTTTACAGATGAACTGTTTTAACCTATCAGAGAGATATAATTGGTTCTTGATGGACTGATGTTTGCGTTTGCGTGCAGGATTTAGATTTCTGAAAAGACTGATTCTTGTTCATGGGAGATATTCGTATAACCGGACAGCGTTTTTATCCCAGTATTCCTTCTACAAATCATTGTTAATATGCTTTATCCAGATTTTGTAAGTTTATTACTTCCTAAGATATGTTTTTACTTTTGAGTAGATAGTAGCATCCATGTCATTCCTGAAATACTGACAACAGAATCTACGCAGCTTCTCATTTATTTCAGGCGTTTCTGGAACCAGTCTTTTCAATTCGGTTAGCTTGATGGCTTATAACGTGTTCTACACCAGTGTTCCTGTTCTAGTTAGTGTAATTGATAAAGATCTTAGTGAAGCGACAGTAATGCAACATCCTCAAATTTTATTCTACTGCCAAGCTGGAAGGTATGCTTAACTAATTATGTGTATAAATCTGCTTTGATTTCGTTGAGGAGGGTTACGCTAAATGTGAAGCTAACTGTTCATATGTCAATGCATATCTTGTTCATATATTAATGTATGTTTTTTATGTTTCCCCCAATCCAGGCTTCTCAATCCAAGCACATTTGCGGGGTGGTTTGGTAGATCCCTTTTTCACGTGAGTACTGTCATCTCAAATTCTACTTACAATAGGCTTTTGTTCGTATCTCATGTAAAAAATAAATCTGAAAACTGGGATTTCATTTGCAGGCGATTGTTGTATTTGTAATAACCATTCACGCATATGCTTATGAAAAAAGTGAAATGGAAGAGCTTGGAATGGTAGCTCTCTCTGGATGTATATGGCTTCAAGCTTTTGTTGTGGCTCAAGAAACCAAGTACATACTCTTTTTACACACGTCCCATTACATGTGTGCATGTTTACCCATGCTGATCTTTCTTTTTTTTTTTGTTTATCTATTATTGCTGTTTGGTGCAGTTCCTTTACTGTGTTGCAGCACCTTTCCATTTGGGGGAATCTGGTCGGATTCTATGTCATAAACTTTCTCTTCAGCGCCATACCATCATCGGGAATGTACACCATCATGTTCCGCCTCTGTTCTCAACCTTCTTACTGGATCACAATGTTTGTAAGTATCAATCAAAGTCGTCTCCTATCTCTAAAATCTCCATTAACAAACACCTACCCTAGGAATAACACTTTTTGTTCGTTTCTTCTCCTGTGCAGCTAATAGTTGGAGCAGGGATGGGTCCTATATTCGCATTGAAGTACTACCGTTACACATACAGACCCAGCAAGATCAATATACTCCAACAAGCTGAACGTATGGGCGGTCCAATACTTACTCTAGGTAACATCGAAACACAACCGAGGACCATCGAGAAGGAGGTGTCCCCAGTATCCATGACACAGCCCAAGAATCGAAGCCCGGTTTATGAGCCTCTGTTATCAGAATCTCCAAGCGCAACACGACGCTCGTTTGGCCCTGGAACTCCTTTCGAGTTTTTCCAACCACAGTCGAGATTGTCATCATCATCTGGTTATACCAGAAACTGCAAAGACAATTAAACAGAAATTTGATTTTGTTTCTTGTCCTCAAATATTTACAGTTCCTTGACATTTGTGACTTCTCTGAACTCAACTGGAAATGCAGATACAAGCACCAAAAAGAATGAAATGGAAAAAAAAATAGAGCTAACACAGTATTTGAAGAAAACAAATGGGTACTTGATGATATGGTAAAAGATAAACTCGGATGCTGCAATACGTAGTCCGACAACTTTATATCTCAGCTTAAAGTGTTGTTACGAGTAAAATGAACTCATAAAGTTACTTTGACACTTCTTTTAATGCATGTAACTGTTACTAATAGAGATGGTGGGAGTAAGCTTTCCTCATGGTAACTTCACTATGACACATCCAAAGACATTGTCTGACCACCTATGGAGTGGGCCTCTTCCTCGGGATAAAACTAGGGGACACCACTACTCCTTACTCAGATCTTTATGGTCCTTCTCCACCACTATCCCACCCAAACACATGGCATATCTTCCAGAGATTCATGAACAAATTGCTTCTTGGAGCCAATATCAAAGCTTAAAAGATACTTTCATCTTGGTAACACTAATGAAGCATTTGGTCAAAACAAGAGGAAGCATTGTCGAATTTGAAAAATGGAGACTGGGTATTCGTAACACTGTAACCATGTCTTGCAGAACGTGTCAGCCAAGTGACATCGGTTGCATTTTCCTAAAAGTATTCATGTCATAGTTGAAAATATTCTTAAATTGCGTTTGGAAGAATACTGTTACATATTAGTATTTCTTGATATGAGGAGGTTGTGGTCTCAGTCCATAAACCTTTTAGTCAACAACAAATAATCTATTCAATATATGATTTTCAGTCATTTTTTCCCAATAAATTATGTATATATATTGTATCTGTATGCAGTAGATGTATATATATATATATATATATATATTGTTATAAAAATGTTTTAATATAAGATTTTGAAACTTGTCACAGACCAACATAATACTATACACATTTTAAAGTGATTCGAAAATGCAAAATAAAAAAGGAAAGAAAAATGTATGTTTATATTAGCTACTATCCCATTCCCACTATGCAGAACGAAGTTAAGTATGCATACAAATCTACAACTAATTAAAACTGTATGTATAGAGTAACAAAAGGTATATAGATCAATAAAAACATGATTAATGAAAAAGTTCTTAGGGTGGGGGGTTATTAGCATAATTAAGAGACAGTTTCTTAATTTCGCTAAAAACTCTAAGAATCTTTCCATTAATCATGTTCTAATGGTTTGAAACCTTTTTTTTTGCTTCGAGGTTGAACATCAATGGCGCAAGATTCAGTTGTGGATCTAGATTTACAGATCGATCCATCAACCAAGAGTTGTGTTAGATTTCTTAGTAACCACTCTAGATGCTTTATATAACAACATGATGATGTAACTTTTTAATAAATCTTGGAGATTATTCTGCATGCTTGAGTTCATGTCTACGATGCCATATAAAAAGTGTGATTTTGCTAAATACCATATTTGTGTTAAAGATATAACCAATTCAGACAATCTCATTCACCAACTAACAAATTAATACTGCAAAAAGCTTTCCCACAAAACTTTTAACTGCAAAAAGCTTTCCCACAAAAGTTTTAACTGTTTACTCTCTTCTCATTGTATTATTTCATCTACCATGTTGCTCTCACATATCAAAGAGTACACTCCATCAGAAAAGTCAAGAAAAAGATGGGAATTGAAGTACATACATACATGATACAATGCACCAAATTCTTCAAAGAAGAAGTAAATAGTTCGAGGTTCCCTGTACCACAATATTAAAATCCAAGCTTTATTTGGGTCCATTTTATGGTGTTTTGGCCCACTCTCCTTGCTCCATCGTATAAATAGGTTATGTAAATTATGTAATGAATGATAGTGCAAATATGTCTCGGGGGGACATCTAAAGGACTGTTCGTCCCATCGAGATGAGAATGGGAACTAAGTATTGGTGGGTCATGCGGTCCACATGACACCTTCACACCCCGGCACACTTTGTTTTTGATTTGCCATTATGATGATCTATTTATGCATATACAGTGCACATGATCACACATGTACACATACATTTATATATCATATTTCTACGAATATCGAACACTTATTTGCATGTACAGCTGTCGCTCGGATAAGTATTTCACCTAGGAAACAAAGTGCTCTCGGAGTGGAGAAAATGATATAGTACTAATATATTTGCTTCAACATCAACATGCGTATGCATTAGTAGTTTATAGCATACATCAAGAGTATGCATTAGTACCATTCTTACCATCAACTACTGACGATATTTGATTCCTACGATACTATATTGATCAATGAACCGATGCAAGAAAACTCTACAAATGGATTTGTATTAGACATAAGTAATAAGAAATAAACTTTTCATTTAGTATTACACAGAATATTTTGAAGTAAACATTACATAGAAATTCGATTCCAATATAGCAAATATTTTACAAGTTCCAAGAGATCAATATTACAATAGAAGTTATGGACTCTTATATTTTAAAATATAACAGGAAAAAATATAACAGGCATAGTACAACACTCTTGATTAGCTCCCATGGAGAAAAAATAGTAGAAATTAACAATGTGCAATAGACAATACAGCGACAAAGCTCAGCCACCGTATGTTTACTTTCCGACATAAAGTACCTCCGACCATTCACATTGATCATGTCAAGAGATCGTTCACCCATCCGAGATCAAGATCTCCACTATAACCAATCTCAAAGCTACTCTTAACCCTAGCTTCCGCCTCCGCAGTTGCAGCCACCGTGAAATCGCTTACACGACCACCGCGTGGTGTAAACTCTTCACTGAAAAAGCTCGGCGGCGGCGGCTGAAGCTGAAGCTGGCCGTTGAGGTAATTTAGAGTAGAAGAAGGAGAAAGAGAAAACTGAAATTCTCTATCTCCGACGTCAAACCACGGCGGAAGACGGTGATGATGATGGTTTCTCAGACTAGATGATGAAAGCATCGACGTAGTCGAAACCGGCATGGTGACAGGAGGCGACGGAGAAGCTGCGGCGAGTGTTTCCGTGAGACCGAAGGAATCTAAAGAATTAATCAGTTCGTTTAGTACTTCCTTGTTAGTCACGGCAGATCGGTGGAGACTCAGCCGTGACATTGCCGCAGCTCTATCAGCCGGAGATAGTGGCGGAGACGATGACGGTGATCGTGCTAAATCCGAGAAGGGGCTCGTGGGAGAGTGGGAACAAAACACACAATACCCACTACTTGACACCGAAGCTGGTGATGACAATGCCGATCCGCCACCGCCAGAGACGAAACTCTCTGGCGGTGGAAGAACTCTAAGCTGACGTGGAGAGTGAGCAAAGAAACATATTTTTCTTTTACAATGCTTACCGTCTTTACAAGCTTCCGTACGGTAACGACTAGGATGGAGCCAACACTCGAAAACGCCGTGCGCGAAGCCACATTCATCACCACGGCTACAATCGCCACCGTGGCGAAACTCAGGACAGACTTCACCCGTGTAGTGATACCGGCGAGGGTCACGGCGACGAGCCTTCTCGCCGGGATGAGAGAAAGGACAGTCGGTCCAGTCGTGGCTACGGCTACGAGTGCACCGTCGGATCTTGAATTCGTACATCCGGAAATGATCTCCGGCGTAAGGATCGTCGGAGTCAGAGTCGTAAACATTGTCTTTTTGATCGTTATCGTCGCGACAGGGACTAGAAGCCCATGAAGGAGATTTGACGGAGGAAAGAAGGTTTCTCGATGGAATAACCACCGTTGGTCTAGGGATGTGGCCGGAGTTGTGATGCTCGACGTCCATGGCCACGTGGCTAAAGACAAGAGAGAACGTTTTGTTAACTTGCTTTGGTTTGGAGAAAGGAGATTGGAGGTGTGAGGAAAGTAAGATAAAAATGGTAGATGCTTTGTTGTCTATATATATGCGTTAGTATCGCGAAAAAGTAACAAAAAATAATATCCAGTGTGATGTTTACACTAAGACGATTTATAAATGCTGATTAAGACAAAAATGATTCGGGGTATTAATAAACGCACGTCTCAACTGTAGTTTCGTGATTTTTGTTAGTATCACTATCATATTACAATCAGGATTTAAGTTTGATACAATGTGGAAGTGAAATATAGATAAACGTCGTGATCAATTAGTTGAGTTTTAATACAAACAAGGTTTGTTACCCATTTAAAACGTGAGATTCGGTTTGATACTGATTAAAAACACATTTAATGGGGTCTATCAAAACTTATATATATAAAATAACTTATAGAAAGCATAGGATAGTTAACTAGCTTATACTTTCTACATGTATTACAATTAATTTAGTTCATACATTCACAAATCCCCTATATATTATTTGAGAAGCATTGCAACATGTTTTGATAGCCACGTGTCATCATG
>JABAYD010014466.1:0-10120 GCA_014822095.1 Diplotaxis tenuifolia
ATAATAATTAAAAACATGTTCATATATTTATAAGAATCAAAAATATAATGATAACCAACGTTTTAATTAGAGAAGATGAAAAAGTATAGTAGCATATATAATTTCATATATTTAGTATTATTTAAAAAAATTACTTTAGTCTAGTGGTTAATGTGTCCATTTTAAAGAGTGACGAGGCACGGGTTCAAAGCCCAGAAAGTGCATATTTAAAAAAAAAATGAAATCAAAACGATGTCGTTTTATCATTTTAACGGTTGACTAATTACGGTCAATGTAGATTTATGCACGTTTTAAAAAGTTCAACTAGTTTTTTTTAATTATAACGTAGTTCAGATCGTATTTGGCACTGACTGAAAATTCAGATTATATTTGGCACGATTGAAATTGTTTGGGTAGAAATAGACAATTTCCCCGCGCCAATACCAATTATCGCAAACTTCCTCACTCCACACAAAAACAAACAGGTTCAGTTATCACAATATATGTGTAGATAGGATGGCAATAGAATAAATTGAGCTTTGGCGGTTGAAGAACGCATTAATTGTCACGCGGTGATAACGTTTAAGTGTAGATATGCAAAGTAACTCTACATTTAACAGAATTATCACATTATATACAAGTTGGTACGAGTACTATAAGAAAGAGAGTATTATCAAATAGTGAGATGTGAGGGCCACTTGCATAATCTTTAGATCATGTGTCCTGGGAGTATAGCAGTCGAACGGCTAAGATAGATCATGGTTGGGTGAAGGATGATTTTGAGGTAGATGGAAGAAACATTAAATGCAAAGATGACTATGATCATCATGATTACAATGTGGTAGTTGAAGTTGGTAAAGTCTATGACTTTTGTTTTTTATGCTTCTTGTTCTTCAGTGTGAGAAAGAAACAAAATAATCACTTTGGGACCAAATGGTGAAGCATTTGCCAACAAAGATTCAACCATTCGGTTTAAATATCACAGTTAATAAAATACAATCAAGACTTAACCATTCGGTTTGCCAGCAGAGTCATTCTTCTTCCACAAGTGATGCTCTTTCCTCCCACTTTCTTTATGTCCTTCCACACACAATATACACACTAGTGAATCGGAGAACTTGAAAACAATTCAACCGTTATGATATTTTGTGTTTTAAAAGCCAACGCAACAAATTAATCAGACATTTAAAGTAAACATACATTTTTACCTTTTGCTCTTACGCAAAAACCAAACCTTTTTGCCTTCAAACAACATGTAAATTCCAGCGATGCTATATCCTGTGGTTTCTGAAACTGTAAGTCAGTAAGAAGAATACAATCTGAATGAAGCGGTAGCCAAAACGGATTTCGAATTCAAGTGATGATGATCAGAGAGAAGACGCGATTTAGGGTAAACCTGAGAAATTAGTTAGCTAAACCGAGCAATCAACCGAAACAATTTTGGTTTATGATTTAACTCAACCTGGTGGAACGTGTATAACTAATGGGCCTTTAAACAAACTATATGAGCCTTATTTGGATTATTCCTACACTTTGGTTTTCGTTTGGGAAAGTACGTAGCATAACTTTTGATTTTTTTTTTAAATCATCTGATTCTTAACTTTTTAGATTTTAATCATCTATGACTATTAGTTTTACTTGAATTGATCATCAGAAAGTTTAGTTCTACAGATTGATCAGAAAGAAAAAAGTTCAGTTCTACAGTATCAGATTTCACTTTTTAGAATATGTATCCATTATATTAATTGCGTTGATTAGTACGACTTGATGTTTTGTTAGAGCAGTGGACTAATCTAATTAATCGAACTGATCGAATATTCAGCCACTATATAGTTTTTGTAGTGCCATGTGAATATCTATCTCAGGTTTATCTTCACGGAATATCAAAAACTCGAGCTAATCTTTTTTCTTATAATTTACAAAATTTGAGGATGAGACTATATATATATCTGTGTGGACCCCAGAGACGGTTGATAATATCATAATACAACGTAGACATCTCTTTCAAAGAAGGTTAAACTTACACCATTATGTCACCATAACTTTTGCAATTGGTTTAGCAAAGGCACATGGATTTCCAACTTCCCATGTCATAATCTACGTGTCTTTAGTTGAAGAAGGTTTAGATAGAATCTTATCACGACCAGAAATTTGTTTTTTGTTAAGAAATCTAGCCAACTTTAACATTAACACCGATATAATTACGAAGGTCCCATGCAAATTTATATTGAACTAATAAGAAAAGAACACCTACCTGGCTACCTCTATTTCCACCTCTTCTCCTAATTTTTTCTGTATTAATATCATCTTGACTCATTTGAAATTGATCAAGTTGTGCCTTGAGTGTCAATAATCATGCATGATATGATTATAGGCGATATGATTACATGTATTATGTATATATATAAAGAGAAACAATAGCAGATAAGAAAGAATGTATAGTTGGAAATGATAGTGACAATTGATAAAATAATAGTAGAGTTAAATACCATTACGTTCATATTGTTAGACAATATGGTTTCAGTTTCTATAATATTTTTTTTTGGTCAAATCAGTTTCTATAATATATAATGTTATAAGAACGTTGTCTGTTTTTGTCATATAATATCAAAATACATATAAGTATGTACCAGGACCATAATATAACGCGAACAATTTTTGATTTAAAATAAATAGTTCTATAAGCAAATAAAGCTAAAATGTAAAATTAGCAAAATAGTTATTTGAGTTTATATATATGTATACAGGGAAGGTTCCAAAATTATGACTATTAATTGAGAACAAAAATAAGAGAGGCGGAACAAGACACACTTAATACGAGAGTATCCAACATCTGAAAATGGTCGAAAGGACCACTAGGAGTTGGAACCACACTCGTTCAAAGATATGCTAATTTTTGGCCAAGTCATTGTCTTTAGCACGAGGCTATGCAATCCCAATTCGTCCAGTATCCAGCTCACTCGACTCTTTATCTTTCTAACTTTTGTCTATTTTCATTGTCAAATTTCACTTTTAAGATGTACTCCCTCCGCCCCTTAATATTTGACGTTTTTGGAGATTATTTTTGTTTCAAATTATTTGATGTTTTCAATTTTCAATATAAAATTTAATACTAATTAATGTCAAATTATTTCTTATATGTGGATATGCAAAAAAAAAACTTGGTTTCACCGAATTAATTGTTTTTTTTTGAAAAATTCACCGAATTAATTGTTCCAATATTTAATCATATATTAAATAATGGTGTGAGGCAGCCATGCTGTATTTACCGTGTCTGTTTTGAGGTGAACATGTAATAACGTAATACACCACTATTCAATTATTCATTTTGGAGTTCCGTATTACAAATGGATCATGAATTGTGTTATCCTTTCACGAGGAATTGTATTCTAACCGAAAAAATTGTTTTAATCATTCGAAATTTCAAAACTAGTACTTAAAGATATAGTTAATAATACCTTCTGAATTACTTTTAAAAACATTTTGTTTAGTTTTCTTTACACTAAATGCATTGGTTTTGACACCTGAGATTATTTAATTTTAGTTTTATAAAACTAAAAAACTATAACCAGTCGCATCAAAATAAAGAGAGAAGAACTTTATGCCCTAATTCAATTACTCAAGTTTCGTTGTAATGTAAAAAATTAACGTTAGACTTTAGTCAGGAGGTCACTTTCAGTTATAACCCTTATTTTTGTTATTTGTACTCTTCAAAGCATGTCTTGCTCCTATTAATTGTTCCTCGATTAATAAATCAGCTCTTTACGTAGTATAGAGACAATAACCCGACAATAAAAGCTTGCTTTTGCGACAACTCCACGGATAAAGTTCTTTGTCAAGAAAATATTTTTAAATTCGCATTAACAATATATTTGAAACTTCATCTTGCTTAGAATCACTCAACCAAAATTTTCAAATTGTCCAAGGAAAAGTTAAAGAAATGAATAGTTAATTTATACATCAAGAAACTTCCTGGATATAGATATTCACTTTTGACGTCGTAATAGTAAGTTTAAAACTTTTGAACTTACTAAATGTTTATGTTTGTTATAATTTTGAATGGCTGTATTTCATTCCGTAATTTACTTATTAGTTTGTATATATAGCACATAGGCTTCTTACAATTATCGTAAACATACACGTTTGTTTCTTTAAGCATCACCGTCGATATATATGCAATAAAAAGAAAAATTAAGTTCCGAGAAAATAAAACAGAAGACTTTTTAAGCCACCTTAATTCTTCCCCGAAAGCAACAAATCATAGGCCGCTAATTAACGCCGCCACGTAATCGCCAAGGAGAACTACCGCAGATATAACCAACACCTGGCACCGGCACAGATGAGAAGGAAGCCTGGTGACGTTAACTTTGGCTGACGTTAAGATAGTTTACTACACGTGCTGGCCCACGGGTGGATCGTCGTTGTTTTGAGATTATGCGGTTTCATAATGTTGAGCGAGTAACCGCGTACCCATAAAACGCATGGCGATTGCGTTCAGTAACGTTACACCGACTCAGCTTCGCAATCGTTGACATTTCATCGTAGCTCGTAAAAGTTAACAACTTGAAGATTAGTAGTACTCTTCTTTTGTTGGTTCAACTATTAATATTCTTCTTGAACCCGAAATAAACCTAACTAATCATTACTAGATGAACTAAAAAAAATAATAGACATAAATGCATGCATACACGATATCTTAATATTTACGAAAATATATTATACAATGTTTTTTTAATAAGAGGCTTATGTTATACAATGTACATAGAAGTATTAAAAATTTCACATTAAATGGAATTTAATTTTCACCCATATATATTTGAGATATAATGTTACCAATATATTTTATAAACTACTCCCTTCATTTCGGTATAAGTAATATATTTATACGTAAGTTTACTTAATATTATTAAAATAATTATATAATCAATTATGTCTAAACTAAGAAAATAGGTCCTTTTAACAAGGGAAACTGATGAAAGTAAAAAATGGATATTTTATACTATCTTTGTTTCATGTTATATGCATGATGTTTTCCCTTAATCCACAAACCACAAATATTAAAAACTACTTTTGTTCAAAATATCACTAATATATAATCTAAACTAATTTATTTAATTATAAACAGAAATAAAAAAATACTATGAATTAGGATGTTGCTTTACCTTTCAAAAAAGAATTATGGTGTTACTAATTACATACGGACACCGAAATATCTAACTATATATAGTACGGCGAAATGATGTTTAAGTGTATATAAAGACTTGTGTAATTCACGATGATAAATTAATCAAATCCTTAATGATTGGTTAATTATTAAGATATCCAATCCCTTGACTTCACTCAAACACTTTCACGATGACCTCATCTGATGCAAAACAGGATATTAGTAATACTTACACGTATATACACATACATATATATTATACGTGTAAAACATGAGATTCTTTGGGATATCCCGGTCTATATAAGTTGCAACTTTTCTAATAGTTGTGTCTTCTCTTCCTACCTGACTCTTCAAAAAAAAAATCATATATATTCAAAGTAATCCTTAACTTTCTTTCTTATTTATCTCTTTCAATGTCATCAGAAGAAGAACTTCAAGAATCAGACATTACATTTTCTGATGATTACTTCCTGAGTAACGACAAGAAGAATAGCAACAACGAAAACAACAAAAGAAAGAAACCAGCGACGGTGAAAATGTCATCTTCGGTAAGAATTCCGCCGAGGACCATTTTCCGGTGTACAGAGGTTGAGGAGGAGGAGGAGGGTGTATTGACTCCGCCACATGTCATCATCGTAAAACGAAGAGTGGAGGCGCAAATGGCGTATTCGTTTTGCACCCTTAAAGGAAGAGACCTAAGTCGTCACCGTAACTCGGTTCTTAGGGTGACAGGTTTTTTGGAAGCTTAATTGATCTTAAAATAAAACGAGTACCACCGAACTGGTCTGGTTAAGGTTTATGAAAGAATCAATGTGATTTATTTTATTTCTTAATTATTGCTGAAAGAAAATTTCATGATTGGGAATAATTTCCCATAATTTATCAGTTAAGATATTAACAATAATAGTTGTCCAAAAAAAAAGATATTAACAATAATAATTATTTATGTAATTTTTTTTACTTATGTAAAATTATTGTTTGGTGTCTTGAAAGAATGAAAAACCATAAGAAATCAAATTGTATTTTAAATTGAGTTATGTACGGGGTTTGCTTGTGAAGTAGCTGGTTTCTTGGCTTGTAGATTTTGTATTTGGTCCACATCTATAGGATTCTGCAATTTGCTCGCTAACATGAGCCTTATAACTTTATAAGCTTTGTTTGCTACTGTACACTCAGCTGAGGGATGAATTGATGATAGTATGATACCTTAGAATAGGAAAGTGCTGCTATGCAAATATAATTACCCTATAGTTAGTATTTGTTTAAATAAAACAATTTGATACCATAATAATTAGTTTGACTTTAGATTGCGTCTATGGTCTTAATCATCTATTTGAAGTTTCGAACACACGCGTTAAATTTTGATGAAAGAAAGTCTTTGCTAACAATATAGTAATTTTCAGATTAAATAGTCACTAGTGTGAGACTTGTAGTGTTTTCCGCAGTCGAACTGTCGAACAGTGAAGGATACACATGTTATGACATTATAACTAGCTTCTGTTGACGTATATAATCTAATTTTTCATAAGCCGTAGGCAATCGTTAATATTAACTTTTTAGTACTTTTGTTTGTATTTTGTCAAAGATTGTATAATTCAGATGTTTTCATAATTTAGAACAAAATAACTTAAAAAGCATAAACGTGATGATTTTATTAATGGTATATCATCAATGATTCTAAAGAGTAAAAGTGTAAAACAATATAGATATACACATATTATCAACTAACTAAAATAAATAAATTAAGTAGTGCTAAAGATCAGCCGACACCACCGCCATGGACCTATTCTGCCTCCGTCTTTGCCTTGCTCTATCCACTTTGGTATGAGCAGGGCCGGCTTACATGGACGACAAACGGTGCGACTGTCCCAAGTCCTACCTGATGTCTCCCGATCTTACAAATTAAAGGGTCTAATGATTTTTTTATATATACATATTTAATTTTATATAGACAATTTTAAATATTTTTAAAATTTAGTTTAATTGCGGCCTTAAAATATTTTATATATACATAATTTACTTTCCTCATAAATTTTATAAAGGTGTTTATGATAAATATTGTAGAATATGTTAAGAACCGAGATTCAATTTCTAATCTAATTGATTAGGTTCTCTAGACTAGTTTGCAAGATTTGTTTATCCAGTCTTCGTTTTCTACTAACTGGGGAGAAAACTAAACTCTCATGCATCCACTAGATCAATGCGATACAATGGTGGTGATATTTCACATGATATCTATTCGTTCTTTACAGGTACTACAAGAACTTGTACAAGACGTATATCGGAGAAGAATATTTAATCTCAAATAAAGAATTCACTTTACTAATGCTTAAGAAACTTCTCAAAACTTAAGCTCTCTCAATCTCATAAATTCATACAACTCATATCTCAAATCATCACATAATCATCTCTATATATATAGCTATTCTATTTTCCTAAACTCATTAGGAACACCTATTATTCTTTATCCTAAACTCATTAGGAATATATCTTCTTCTCAATCCTAATTCACTTAGGATCTCTTTAGCTTCAGCTCCAAATCATCATCTTTAAGCTTATTGTCAACATTTTCCTCTTTAAGCTCAAAGATGTCTTCTCTTATCTCTTGAAGTCCAGCTAGTTCCCTCATTTCTTTGAATTTTGTTCTCGCCAGTGCCTTGGTTAGGAAGTCAGCCTTTTGCTCATTACCCGGGATGTGAGTTACTTCTAATTGCTCATTTTCTACACACTCACAGATGAAGTGATATCTTTTGTGAATATGCTTGCTTCTTCCATGAAAACTGGATTCTTTGTAAGGCCTATTGCACTTTTGTTGTCGATGTATATGGTGGTCTTCTTGCTTGATTTCTGAGCTATCTCTTCTAGTAGATCTTGCATCCAAATCGCTTGTTTTGATGCTTCTGTTCCGGCCATGAACTCTGCTTCACACGATGATAGAGCCACAATTTCTTGCTTTTGTGAACACCATGAGACTAGACACCCATTTAGATAGAACATGTGACCGGTGATGCTTCTCCCATCATCTTCATCAATGTTGTGTCCACTATCACTGTACCCTACTAGTTCTCTTTGATCACTTCGCTTGTATACAACTCCATAACCTGTTGTACCTTTTAGATACCGTAGGACTTGCTTTAGAGCTGCAGCATGAGAGGTCTTTGGTTCATGCATATAGCGGCCGAGTACTCCAACTGAAAAGGACAGGTATGGCTGTGTATGTATGAGATATCTCAGATAACCAATCATACATCTGTACTCTGCTGCATCTGTGTTTTCTTCCTTAGGTGCTTTGGATAGTTTCAGTCCAAACATCATTGGTATATGTACTTGATTGCAGTCATCCATCCCTCCTTCACTTAAGATCTTCTCCGCATAGCTCTTATTACTGCTCTGTCTCACTTCAATACCTAGATAGTAAGTTAGCAGACCCAAATCACTCATCTCAAAAATCTCAGACATCTCTCGCTTGAAGTCATATACTAGTCTCACGCTTGATCCTGTGATGAGAAGATCATCTACATATACTGCAACTAACAACAAGCTTCCTTTCTCTTGTTTTCGGTATAGTGATGGTTCTTTAGAACATTTCAAGAAACCCAAATCCTCAAGAACTCCATTTAACTTCTCGTTCCAGGCTCGTGGAGCTTGTTTTAGACCGTACAAAGCTTTGTGTAGCTTATACACCTTGTGTTCACTCCCTGTTACTTCAAAACCCTCTGGTTGAGCCACATAAACATCTTCTTTTAAGTCACCATGGAGGAAGGCCGTCTTTACATCTAAATGATGAACTTCCCATCCGTGTGAGGCTGATAAAGCAATGATGAATCTAATAGTTTCAAGACGAGCAACTAGGGAAAATACCTCTTCAAAATCGATACCATGTCTTTGAATGTAGCCCTTTGCAACATGCCTTGACTTATATTTTTTTATGCTTCCATCCGACTTCCTTTTGATCTTGAAAACCCACTTAAGTCCTATAGCTTTTGCTCCTTTGGGAAGATCAACCAGCGTCCATGTTTTGTTCTTCTCTATTGATGTGATCTCATCTCTGCAAGCATCTCTCCACACTTTCTCTATCACTGCATCTTTGAAACTCCACGGCCCTTCATCTATAATCAATAAGAGACGTTCTGCTTCTATCTTTGCTAGATAAATATACTCTTCAAGATATCCTGGATTCTTTTTAATCCTTGTTGATCGTCTCAGCTGTGTATCTTCCATCTCACTTTCTGCTTCAACTATTGGTATGTTGACAATAGTTTCTTCATCAATTACCGTCTCGGTAGTCACTTCTTCATCTTGTGTCTTAGCTTCCTCTTCTCTCATTCCCTGGTTTCCATATTCTCCAAGTGTGATCTCAAACTTTCTTGGTTCTTGGTTAGACTTATCTACCTCTTCACCTCACTTACAGCTTTTATCTTCATCAAAAACGACATCTCTACTCACAACTATTCTTTTTGTAGTTGGATCAAACATTCTGTAACACTACAAGAAAATGTCACATATATAGCCTACGAAAAACGCTATAGCATAGAAACACAACGTTATGGCAACCGCCGTGTCTTCCCCCGCAATCTTTTCTCTGTCACTTTATATAGCGTTTTTTGTTTGTTGTATTAAATGTTTAGTTCGATGGCGTTTTTATGGTTATGCAATTGTATAACTTATAATAGCATATAATATTTGCTACGTTAGATAGTTTTTAGCTACACTATTAGGCTTGAAATGATTTATTTTCTTTGCTTGTTCTGTTTTGATCATTCAAAAAACATAAAGATAGAAGAGACATGTTATTATCAAATAAAATTTAGCAAATGTACTTATGAATACAAATCTTTAAATCATAAGAAAACACCATAGTTGTTCTATGATTACTACAATAGATTACCAAGAATAACAAGCAATGAAATTACAAATGGAGGTGTTAGTACCATGCATTAGTCTCGACGACAAGACATGACTCGTGAGGACTCTCCT
>JABAYD010014488.1:0-10093 GCA_014822095.1 Diplotaxis tenuifolia
AATAGTTAATTTTTTAATTTAATATATTTTTAAACATTTTAGAAGGGCGCTTGAAATTGAAAATTTACTTTAGTGATAAGAATATCCTATGACCCCTTAACATCACAGGAAAACCACAAAATATCGGATTCATATGGCAAGTCATTCATGTGTTGCGGAAGAAAAAAAGACAGAGACAATAATGTAATCGCAATCGTCAGACCTATAGCAAGTAAACAGCAACGCCTCGCAAGTTTTGATGATTCTCCTGCTGTTCACCTTGGCTAATTGATCGAAGTGGGTAGCTCCAGTAGACCCATAGATCATGCAACAAATAGGCTGGGTAGCCCCAACTATATCTAGTCAAATCTTTATTTTTTCTTTTTTTTAATTCAAAGATTCTCCACTTACGTGGTTCATTTCCCTGGATCCGGTTAGGCAGCGGTTCATTTCATCCGAGAGAACTGAACCTGAGTTTGGACAAGGCCCAACATCTAGTACTACATTTAGATAACATGGATGGACAGTTCGCCTCCGCCTACATCGAATCCGTGAACATGACAATTGACTCCAAAGTCTTTACCTAACGAGCTACCATCCCGTAAGTCAAATCTTTATTTTAAAGTGAAGTTTTGGGACCGGCATATTTGCATATATAATCACGTGTATGGTACAATGAAAATTAATAACAGAAGTGGCTCCTCGATTACCTCAGGGGTCGGAAATGTTTTGAACGTTGGATCTTGAGATAATCAAGTAGCGTGTAATATTACAGTGTTTATATGCTATTGGTCATAAACATTTGTTGATCTGTCTGATGTAATGGCTGAGTTGTTTGCTTGACACTAACCACCAGCCTAGATATGGTCACTGGGTCAGTACGCAACCAAATGACCGACTCAAAAATTATGTTTTTGTATGAGAAAATTTTTTTACAATTTTTATTTTGAAGCTTAAAATGCTTTTTCATGAGGAAATTACTTAGGTAATACATGCATATTATTTTTGATGAGAAATGAAGAGATTAAAAGAACTTTGTCGAAATCTTTTCGTGATCTGCCATTTGTACAAAAGCAACCATTTTCAAAAAATGTATGTACAAAAGCAACCCAACAAAGATTTTAAATTAAAATTTTGTAAAGAATAGTCCTCTAGTGCAAATTGTCGAATATTTTACTCGTAAAACAGAATAAATTTGTCAATGCCTTGGAGATCCACATGCAACAGTCTTCATCAATACGAAACGGAAAAGTATGGAGCGTTGGTCTGTCTGTGCAAGAAACAAATAAAACATGTTATAGCGATTACTTAAGAAATATAAATTATATATTTAGGAATTGATACTTTATGATGATAAAGTTAATTAATTCCAATCAACAGAAACAGGTGAAACGTAAAAAAAAATGTAAATGAAAACCCTTTTATGAAACCTAATATTCCCATTTTAGGCCATAAAGGGTTGTCAATACGGAGGGTAGGTACCCGAGGATTTTGGAACTATCCACGTAAAACGTTTCTGTTTGCCACTGAAAAGAACTCTTGAATGTTCAAGTTGAAGAGTAGATAAAAGTGATAAAAGTGTGATAGTTCATAGTTCTGCAGCGTATCGGTTCTAATTTTTCTCATATAAACTTTTCACAGTCATATATGTAGGTGAATGGTGTGTTTGACGTTCTTCAAATCTAAAACTATTTTTTAATAATTTTTCACATGACAAGTTGTCACCAATTAAAACTACTAAGAAGCTTACATGTGAGGGGTTAGGATTGGTATACTGCTGTGTATCACATGATCCGCACTCATAACGCTTCGCCCGTCCACCGTTAATGGGCCACCTATGCCCGCTTACTCGGCCAGTAAGCCCATCTTGTTCAAACAATCGGTCCATTAATTTTTTCAAAGCCTGAAAGTTTTGTTTATTGGCCTTACAATCTCCACCCGATTTTTTCTCATGCTTTAACCTCACTTGCAGAGTGTCGCGAATCACTTTATGATAGATCACCCATCCTTTCACCACTCCATCTTAAGCACGTTTAACTCTAGAATTCTAAATGGATGTGTGACGAAAAAAGTAAGTCAACTTTGGTGATATAGATAGCCAAATCAATCCTCTTAAGACCTTCCATATATCACAACTCGGGATGTTACAATTCACCACCCCTAAAAAAATAGAACATCTTCGTTGCGCCACACGACATGTCTCAAGACGTCTATTGGGTCAGAACTGAGATGGTTAACCAGCTCTGATACACTCGTAACGCGCAGTTCGTCCGGTAATGGGTCACCCACGCCTGCTCACTCGGCCCATGAGCTCCATCATGTTCTATCGGTCGGTCCGTTAATTTTTCCAAATCCAAAAAATCTTGTTTACTGGCCCAACAATTACCACCCGACATTTCTCCCTGTTTTGACCTCACTTGTATGGTATCGCGAATCACTTCTCGATATGTCAGTCATACTTTCACTACTCCATTCTAAGTGCACTTAACTCTGGAATTCTAAACGGATGTGTGACGAAAGAAGTAAGTCAATTTTTCTGACGTAGATACAAAAGTAATTATCTTAAACCTTTTCATATATGACAAGTCGGATGTTACAAAAAAGTTATTAAATTTATTGTATGATGACCATTAATTTATTCATTCATTCTTCAACTTACGTCAAATTCCAAATACATTTGTAACTATGTTAAGATCTATGCCTTGCACACGATGAACATTGTATATAATTACTTTTAGTACTATATGTTTTTATATATTAGAAAATATTAAATAAATTAAAAATTCTGTAATTATTATATATAATTAAATTAGTACAAACATATAAATAGTTATATTAGCCAAAAATATATTTTATATTTTATATGATATATAATTAAATTTAGATGATATATATATAATTCCCTCTATTTCAATACATGTATGTTTTAGAAGAAAAATTTTTTCAAAAAAATACATATTCCACATTTTCAATGCAGTATTTAATGTTAAATTATAAATTTCTACACACTTATTTAAATTTTATTTGTTAAAAGTTATAGGGAATGCAAAGTTACAAAAAATGATATATTGGTAATTACAAATTTATATGTTTTCATAATATGTGTGAAAATTCTAAAACATATATTTCGTTGAAACAGAGACAGTATATTTCTAATATCAACATGTAAAATAAAATTCTAAAACATATATCTTGTCAATATGTACCACTTTTTGGTTTGTAATTTCTTTTCTTTTCGCTACTGGAATAAAAAGAGCAGTAGATATATAGTCCATTTCTAGTCACACACCAAATGGATAATCTTTCTTAGTGGATAAGAATAAACATTTCAATTTGACAAATTAGACGAACAAAATCTGTCCTTCAATTTACGTCAAATTCCAAGTGATACATACACAACATTTGCCTTAATTTTCATATAAAGAAACATATAAGCTAACCTAGGGGTTGCGTCCATAATTACAATTTTTTACTTTCTATCAAATTTATTTTATGTATTCAAGTTAAAACATAGTTACAAAAAGTACGTGGAAGATTCGATTCATCACACACAAATTGATTTTTCCTTTTCTTTTTATATCCCAACATATGCCGTAAATTGCCTTTCTTCTTTTGGCTATATTATATAGGCCAATAATGATTGTCTTATCTCTAGTGATAAGCGCAAATTGGCACCCATCCACCCACTGTGTGACTCCTCACAACAAATAAAAAATTTAAATAAATGCTATGTATGTATAAACATTACAAATACATATATCTAATGTGTTTATAGAGGCATGAATCATGTATGCGTCTATATGTCAGAGAGACTATAAAGCTTTTGCGTAAGTGCTTCCTCAAGTAAAAACGACAAACCACGCAGAGAAATCCAAACCAAAAGTGGTTTTAACCAAAAGTGGTTTTGTGACAGAGATAAAGTTCTTGAAGATCCAACCAAAATCTTCTTCTTTTTTCTCTTCTTCTGCTTTTCCCTTTTCTTCTTTTTCTTCCTTTGGGTGGTCGTATAATCATCAGAAAGAGTTATCGATGGACGAAGATGGAAACTTGCAGATTAGTAATAGTAATTACAATGGAGAAGAAGAAACAGATCCAGAGAATAACACTATGAACCAGCCACTCCTTAAAAGACATAGAACTCTTTCTTCAACTCCTCTTGCTTTAGTGGGTACCAAGGTTTCACACATCGAGAGCTTAGATTATGAGTATGTCTTCTTTATCTAACAGTTTTAGATATCTACTTCAAAACAAAAATGGGACGGATTCTGTCTGGATCTTCAATTTCTTACTAACCTTGCTCTATTTTCATTTAAGTAAAATAAATAAAAATTTGGATTAAAAAAAAAATATATATATATATATAGTGACGCAGACATATGAACTATTGTAATACTTCAAGTTTCTCTCACATCTTCAATTTTCCGCAAGCAATCATCAGCAATGTCAAGAAACTGGGTCACGTTTTGCTTTGTTGTTTGATTGGACTTGGTCTAATAAAGTTTTGATAATTACTCTGTTTTCAGACAATTTTCAATTTCTTATATAAACTAAGGAAAGTATTCATTGATGGGAGACATGAACTGTTGTAATAATTTGTATAAAGTTTAAATTTGTGATTTGTTGCAGAATAAACGAGAATGATCTGTTCAAGCATGACTGGAGAAGCAGATCAAAGACACAAGTGTTGCAATACATATTCGCAAAATGGACATTAGCTTTTCTTGTTGGCCTCTTAACTGGTCTCATCGCTACTCTCATCAACCTCGCCGTCGAAAACATCGCCGGTTACAAACTCCTGGCCGTCGGCCACTATATCGCTCAAGACAGGTATTGGCTCATCATCAAAGTCTTGACAAAAAAATATTCATAACCAAGAAATGGAGTTAACTTGTATGACACGCCTATTGTTGAAAAAGATATGTGACAGGTCTGGTGGTCTTTACGGGTGCGAATTTAGGTCTGACTCTGGTGGCGACAGTACTTGTTGTTGTCTTTGCTCCTACTGCTGCTGGTCCTGGGATTCCAGAGATTAAAGCTTATCTTAATGGCATCGACACTCCTAATATGTTTGGTGCCACCACCATGATCGTTAAGGTTTGGTTTCTTAAAACTTGTGAACATTCATGAGCACCATCTATTAACTGTTTGACTCATGGATTATTTTGGATATAGATTGTTGGAAGTATAGGAGCAGTTGCAGCTGGACTTGATCTTGGCAAAGAAGGGCCTTTGGTTCACATTGGAAGCTGCATAGCTTCTTTACTCGGTCAAGGTGGTCCAGACAATCACAGAATCAAATGGAGATGGCTTCGTTACTTCAACAACGATAGAGACCGAAGAGATCTTATTACATGTGGATCTGCCTCTGGAGTGTGTGCAGCTTTCAGGTCACCAGTCGGAGGAGTTCTCTTCGCTCTTGAGGAAGTCGCCACGTGGTGGAGGAGCGCCCTTCTATGGAGAACCTTCTTCAGTACAGCTGTCGTGGTGGTTGTATTGAGAGCGTTCATCGAGATTTGCAACTCCGGTAAATGCGGACTTTTCGGTAAAGGAGGACTCATTATGTTTGATTTGAGTCATGTAGAGGTTAGGTACCATGCTGTGGATATTATCCCTGTTACATTGATTGGTGTCTTTGGTGGCATTCTTGGAAGCTTATACAATCATCTTCTACATAAAGTCCTTCGTCTTTACAATCTCATCAATCAGTAAGTGATTGTTTCTTATGAATCAATAAAACTTCATCAATCAGTCCTTATTTTCGTCCCAGTGGTCACTTTACTCAACATTGGTTTGATCATTGGTTGTGCAGGAAGGGTAAGATTCACAAGGTGCTACTTAGTCTTTCAGTGTCTCTCTTCACATCACTTTGCTTGTATGGGCTTCCTTTCTTGGCGGAATGCAAGCCTTGTAACCCTTCAATAGACGAGGCCTGTCCAACAAACGGAAGATCAGGGAACTTCAAGCAGTTCAACTGTCCCAACGGTTACTACAATGATCTAGCGACTCTGTTTCTCACAACCAATGATGATGCAGTCAGAAATGTGTTCTCTTCAAACACTCCTAATGAGTTTGGTATGGTTTCCTTGTGGATATACTTTGGCCTCTACTGCATTTTGGGGCTTATCACATTCGGTATAGCGACACCTTCCGGTCTCTTTCTACCGATCATCCTCATGGGCTCTGCTTATGGTCGGATGCTAGGCACAGTAATGGGACCTTACACGAAGATTGATCAAGGGCTTTACGCGGTTCTTGGTGCAGCTTCACTCATGGCTGGTTCCATGAGAATGACTGTTTCTCTCTGTGTTATATTCCTAGAGCTCACCAACAACCTTCTTTTGTTGCCCATTACAATGTTTGTGCTTCTCATTGCTAAAACAGTTGGAGACAGCTTCAATCTAAGTATCTACGAGATCATTCTCCATCTCAAGGGCTTGCCATTCTTGGAAGCTAATCCAGAGCCATGGATGAGGAATCTCACTGTAGGTGAGCTTGGTGATGCCAAGCCTCCGGTGATTACCCTCCGCGGAGTAGAAAAAGTTGCTAATATAGTGGATGCACTAAGGAACACAACGCATAACGCCTTCCCGGTGTTGGATGGAGGAGATGGTGATGCTACAGAGCTTCATGGGTTGATCTTGAGAGCACATCTTGTTAAAGTTTTGAAAAAGAGATGGTTCTTGAATGAGAAGAGAAGAACAGAAGAGTGGGAAGTTAGAGAAAAGTTCACACCGGTGGAGTTGGCTGAGAGAGAAGACAATTTCGACGATGTTGCAATCACAAGCTCAGTGATGCAAATGTATGTTGATCTTCATCCTTTGACCAACACCACACCTTACACTGTGGTGCAGAGTATGTCAGTGGCTAAGGCTTTGGTGCTGTTCCGATCAGTTGGTCTTAGACATTTGCTTATTGTTCCCAAGATTCAAGCTTCAGGAGTAAGTTTCATTCTTTTTTTTATCACATCTTTCAAGAACACTACTAAAACTTGTTTCATGTCTCTTTGTGTGTTTTTGGCAGATGTCTCCTGTGATAGGGATTTTAACAAGGCAAGATCTAAGGGCTCATAACATTCTACAAGCGTTCCCTCATTTGGATAAACACAAAAGTGGAAAGCTACGATAAAAGAAGCTAACTTAAGCAAAAAAAAAGCTTCGTCACCGTTTGCTTCTTTGTGTGATTGCATCATCTTTGGATTATGTGTTTCTTTCTCCCATTCTTACTGATATTTATTCTGTCCAGTTTTGCTTTGCATTCTTTCTTTTAAGACCCACACTAAAAAAAAAAAAAAACATATAGTATTGTTTCGTGTATTCGTACTTTCAACCTGTAAAGCTCTATTTTTTAACCATATATAAAAGAATAAAATCAATTCGAGTACATTTGCAATTCTGTTTGAAAGTTTCTGTCAGTATATGCCAGTCATTTACAAAAGAACCTCTCATAACTAATTTGAACCAAGAATGTATATACAAACTAAATCAAATTCTCTCATTCATTCCAGACAGATATGCTACCAGACTGCACAAAAGCAGTTAATTTTAGATCCAAGAAGGACGCAGAGAATTAACACAAGTAGAAAGCGAGAGAAAATTAAGATACTTACACTTGTCCCAGCTAAAAGCATTTCATTGCCAACAGTCATAGCATGCACCTGACCAACCACTCCATTAAGATGCAAATCTTTACTGGTTTGGACATTGAAAGCTTGCAAGGTTGTAAATAGACAAAAACTATGAGATCAAAACCAGTAAGATAAAGGCAACTCATGAGTATAGACGAATATCATTACGATTGCTGCAAATATATTTCAGTTTAAGTGATGCCTCAAACTAACCTTTACAGCATTTGGCAAGCCAAGCAAAAACCCATGTTAAAGAGACCCTGCTTCGGCATGAAGGTTGATTGTGGGGACACACTGAGAAGAGTTTATTGAGGTCTGAGGTAGGGTAAATCCCCCTTTAAATCCTATAGGCAACTCCATGTTAGCAAACCAATGTTTTTGATTTAGCCATTAATCAAGTGCAAACAGAAATTAGAAACAGGGGAAATACCTTCTTGTGTCCTACGAGAGCAGCTACCATGACAAAATCCAGGGAAGCAAGACCAAGAGTGAAAGAATAGGCATTGACAACGTTCTGCAGTTTCCAGCTTTCCAAAACTCACTCACACATTCCTTAGCCTTGGGACTGCCTTTACAACTAGACCCCCAAGTTCTGGTGTCTGAACCAGCTTTCCCATACAAATATCCTCAGCCTGAAAATTGAGATTTCGTTGACCCATATGTGTTATGATCATTCTTCCTTGGCACCTTGCCTTCTGATGCGGTCCAAACTAGATTCCTAGACAAACTTATGGAAAGAAAGAATGCAAGCAAAACTAGACAGTAAGAATTTGGTCCAAACCAGTTTCCTTTATTTAAAAAAAGAAAAAAAAAAGCAGAATCCATGGGGAGTCAAACATCAGTGTCGCTTGACCACTGGACTACTCCGGTTTTAAAGATAATCATAAGCAATAACAATCTAACTAACATGGATCTGCAGCACGAATCTTCTCTTGCCCTCTTTGCAACACTCATATCCATGGTGGGTCGGCTAGTCGGCAGTGTACAACACAATTTGAAGAGTGAGGTTAATGGGTTTTCGAAAAAGAAAGGTTTGTACGTGATGGCTACGGTGGGTTAAGCTGTTTTGTGACAGATTTACTGGGTTGGGATTTGTGGGACTTGTATTCTCCGCCTCGAGACATCATTACGTCTCCTTAATTGAGGTTTCATGGGCACAACAATCTCTTTCGTTGTGCTGCAGATCCATGGTGGGGAGGTTGATAGCGTTTTTGGAATTGATATATGTACTATTATTGACTACATATGTCAGTAAAACGGAGAAGAACTATATGATAGAGATAACTAATCTCCTCTCTATGAATCAAACTACCATTCATTAAAACAATAGATTGTAAATCAAAGGTATAGATTCTAATTTGAAGAAAGAATCTAAAACTCAACTGAACAATGAATCACTCAGAAAGTTACAAGAATCAAGAGAAAAATCTCATACAATTTTGCATAAAGAGAAACAATGCAGAAACGAGTTTATATACTATATTTCCGTGACAAGGACTAACAACTTTTACCACATGTTCTCCTCTAATTCGTCTTGCTCTTCTACAGCATAATGTCTTCTCCACATCACTACTTCCTCATCTTTATTCGTAACAAATCTGCACTCTCCAAAGAAACTTGTCCACAAGCGTCAGAACTCAAAAGCCGAAAACTTCTTTTGCATATCAAACAAGAACTCCCATGTTGCTTCCTCTGCATTCTCACCCTCCCATTGAACCAACACTAACGATACAGCCCTCCCATCGACCGATATCCACCGTGAACTTGGACGCCGAGCTTTCACCTTAGGAGTTCGTCGTTTCTATTGGGAAAAGAAAGATGAATATGGAGTTTACAGAGATGAATCTGGGTTTGCAAGGGGAAAGAATGGAGATATCATTCGTATTTCCAAAGAAGATATGAGAAAGTTGCTAGAGAGAGCCTCAATGAAGGAGCGCTCTTGCTTTTGTCTACCAGAACATGCTGAACAGTACGCTAAAGGAGTTCCAGTTTGCAAGCTCTACACACAAGCAGAAGTCACCTACATGATAAATGAAAGAATCAGTGAGCATCGTTGGGAGATGGGTCACTGAAGTACGAACATGAACAGACCACGGCTTCACTTCAAGGCGACGACAACTGGTTTCAGAGTGCTAATACCTTACTTCGCAAAGAGTTAGACGACCTACAAGAAGAAATGCATATACTTCGCAAAAAACTGGAATCTAAGACGAAGATATCGACCGATACTACCGAATCAGCATCGATCGATACGCATTCTACACCAGCGAACACTTACACCAAAGAAGAGATGGACGAACTTCTCGCCAAAATCTACATTGATTTGGGAAAATCAGAGGACCGCAACATGGAAGCTTTGGAAGAAGAGCGCCTACACCTCACCAACACCATCACCTTCCTCAGGCAACAAGTCAGCAGCATTAGAGGAACTATGGATACCGTCATTGACAAGTCTATCAAGAATAAACTTAAGGGCCTATCGCTCGATGA
>JABAYD010014489.1:0-10854 GCA_014822095.1 Diplotaxis tenuifolia
TATTGTAAAACTCGATTGGTAAGACGGATCGAGATGGAACCAGAGACATTCCGACCATGGTTCAGAGCACAGTTGGAGTCGAAGGACGGACGTTTCACGTCGGGAGTGCATAGAAGAAAGCTCGGGATGGACAGCTCGCCGTAGGGGGAGCTGGTTCACGACAACCAGCTCGCCGTGCGGCTAGCTGGTCTGGCTGAACCAGCTCGCTGTGCAGCGAGCTGGCAGCGAGCTGGTTCGGGACGTACCAGTTCACCGTACGGCGAGCTGAACCGGCTGGTTTGGCTCTTTGTTTGTCAAACTGGTTCGGTCGAACCATGCTCGTAGTGCTGTTTGATACGTTTTTTTGCGGTTTTTTTTTTAATTTGGGCAATCGTGTAATCGGAGATCGTTTTGTTCGTTTTTCCGAGATGACAATTTCCAAGTTCTGCGTGGATTTCTTTTGTTTGGAAAGTCCTTATGTTTTATAAAACAACTTCTCGTAAAATTACAAAACGTAGCTTTGTTTTTGCGGAGACTTTTGGTTATTGATTCCGTCGTACCGATTTTGACCCCAACACACAATATAAAAAAAAGTGTTGCTTGATGCTTACCTTATCACATAAATGTCTCCATCCTACTCTCTCTGAAAAAGAGAGTGGCAACTCTGAAATAACAATCAATTCATTTGTTTCCTCCCAAAAAAGAGCTTCTGAAACTTTAGAGCTTGTTGGCTTTTACCATGATCTTGTTGACCTTCCTAATGCGCCTTAAACTGCATACAAATCTGGAGACGATTGCACAAGTTTGTTGTTCCAGACTTTGTTGGACATGAAATGCTTCAGACAATAGTTGCACATGCATTTTTCTCTGTTGTCTTCTAGTCTTTTGAAATGAATTCACACTCCTGAACTTGTAGGGAGTACACATGAGCCACTATGCTTCCTTTTGCCTTGGTGTGAAGTATCCGAAGTCATGAACTCATCTTCATGTGACCTTCGGTTTTAATTTTCTTCATTTGGAGATGATGAATCCATCTGATCATCAGTAACCATACCAATTAGCAATTACCAAGCAAGAAACAAATCATATTAGCGTGTGATGATGGATCAAAGCAACCAAGAAAGGAATCATATTTTAAAAAAAACATTCATTAACTTCTCTGCTCATAGATAACAAAAGTATATCATCATATTATGTTCTTTTGTTTATCATAAACTCAATCTTAGACACAAGAACTTTACAAATCAATCAAGAACTTAACAAATTCGAGAAGGATTAAAAAAAATCAATAAAACACAAGGATTTAAAAAATTGTAAATTACATGTGATTGCCTTCTCGATGTCGCAGAGTGAGAACTACAAATGCAGGGTATATAGGGTTTCCAGTTTTGATAATTAAAAAGGAAACAAGAGAGGATAAGGGAATGGGAATCGAAAATATCAGGAACACTAAACGGCTAAGCAGTCGGCAGTTTTGGGAAAGGGGATAAACCATAAATGGTTGAGGGCTTAGGTTTATATAATTTTGGTTAATTTTGGGTGGGATCGGGTATCGGGTAATATTCGATTGGGTTTGGTTATCCGGAAGTAGTCTATATGCTAACCGATCATGTATTTTGCACTATCCAAACCCAAATCGAAATGCCTTATTCAGGTCGGGTTGGGTTCGGGTATCGGTTTTAATGCCCAGCTCTACTTCATGGTTGCAAGAGGATTCAACGTGATGTGTGTGCCTACACTGCTGAAGGATCAAGTGGAGTTCTTGTGTATCTTCTACAGTACGTAGATGATATGTTATTAGCTGTGAAAGAGATGAGTGACACACAGAAGCTTAAGACGCAGTTGGAGTCAACATTTGAGATGAAAGATCTTGGTCCAGCTCGAAGGATTTTGGGCATGGATATTTACAGAGACAGAGTAAAAGGGGTGTTGAGGTTATCTCAGTCTGAGTATATCAAAAAAGTTGTTTCAAATTTCAGCATTGAGCAAGCTAAAAGTTCATTGACACCTATGGGAGCTCATTTTAATTTTTCTGCGATTAAAGAAAAGGAGGAGTGTATTGATACTGATCAAATTCCTTATCTCTCAGCAGTTGGAAGCATTATGTATGCAATGGTAGGCTGAAGGCCTGATCTTGCATATGTTGTGGGACTTGTGAGTCGGTTTATGAGCAGGCTGGGGAGATTCATTGGGAGGCTGTGAAGTGGCTTCTTAGGTATATGAAAGGGTCTGCAGCTGTTCAACTAGTCTACACTCAAGAGAAGGACTTCAAGATTCAAGGGTATAGCTATTCAGATTTTGCAGGAGATAGAGATGGAAGCAAGTCATTGACGGGTTATGTGTTTACCATAGGAGGAAATGTGGTAAGTTGGAGATCACATCTACAACCTGTGGTGGATTATCAACAACTGAAGCGGAGTATGTTGCGTTAACTGAAGCAGTAAAAGAAGCTATATGGCTTAAAGGTACGCTAGAAGATTTTGGTATCAATCATGGAGCTGTGAAGGTGTGATTCGCAGAGTGCTATATGCTTATCACGGAATGTTGTGTTCATGAGAGCACCAAACATATGAGAGTGAGGTATGATTTCATCAGAGATATCATCGATGAAGTAGAGGTAGAAGTCCTGAAGATCCATACAAGCAGAAACCCAGCTGATATTCTAACGAAGGTGATATAAGACTCGGTGAGCCTTTGGGAAGGTGGTGATGATGGATCCTCAAGCTGGCTTTAACGCACTCTCTTGAGAACAAAGGATGGTCGATGGTGATGGACACTTAACCTGAAGTTGACCGAGTGGGATGGGATCTAACAAGCTGGCTTTCACGCTCTCTCTTGTTGGACCGGTAAGTGATGTGAAGATTGAACGAAGAACAACACAAAGATGTTGATGGATCCCTGATACAGTTCAAGACTCTTACTAACTTGAATCTCACAAGAAAGAAGAAATCGGTTGCGGCTTGCTTAGGGGGCAAACTGACTCATATATTGATCTAGGTAAAAAGTTGTGTGTTACAATGGCTGCGTGTGGGACTTTATTAATAGTCCTTCAGCCTTTGACCTAATGGTCGACTCAAAGCAAAGAAAAGACTCAAAACGACAGGACTTAAGGTTCAAATTCAAAATAGAGAAACAACTAACATTGCCCGGTTTAAGACCAAAAAGGAAAGATGCAAAACTTAAATAAACTAGGCCTAGACTAACTATTGGCCTCGAACTCTGGTTGTCTATGGGATGGGCGAAAATAATGAAAATACTTCCCTTGGTTCAGTGCTGGTCTTCTGTGGTATGTGGGTGAAGTTGTTTAGACCGGCCTTGTGTGAACTCTTGCTTGATCTTCTTCTTCTGGTTCTTCAGAGCTTGAGTCTTCAAGGTCTTCACCTTCACTCTTGTAGGCTTCATCAGGACGTGGCTCTTTAGGTTCTTCTCCAAGGTTGGTGCCTACAAAAGAAACATCTAATTCAGTTCCGGTCAAGTGAGCTTGCTTACCTTGAGTGAGATTGAGTTGCGCAAAGGCATTGCTCAAGTCATCACTTGGTTCGTCCTTATGCTCTACTTTGGATAGTTGAGCTATAGGTAAGGTTAATGGCTCGTCCAGGTTGTCTAGGATAGCTTGAAGCGCAAGTAAGAACCCTTCTTTGAGCCTTCTCTCTTTGGAACGTGTCATTTGCCCTTCCGTGACCTTAGGGATGGTTATGGGATCATGGTTCTGGTCGATGACCTCATCATTTCTCCCCCTTCAGAAGGTTTTGACCTCAAAACTGGATCATCTGCAAGATAAGAAGATAAGTCAGCAACATTTGAACGTGTGAGATATGGTAAACTCTTCCGGAAGTTCCAATCGGTATGCATTGTCATTGATCTTTTCTAGGACCCGGAATGGACCATCTCCTCTAGGTTCCATCTTAGAACTTCTCTTATGTGGAAATCTATCGGTCCTCATATGGATTCAGACCCACTCTCCCGGTTGGAAGATCATCTGCTTGCGCTTCTTGTCTGCTGTCCTCTTGTAATCCTCGGTTTTCTTGATAACATTCTCCTTGGCTTGTTGGTGCAGATTCTTGATGGCTTCACCCCTCCTTAGTCCATCCTGATTAATTTGCTCAACTTGTGGAATTGGCTTAAGATCCAAAGGGGTTAGTGGATTAAATCCATAAACATCTTCAAAAGGAGACATCTTGGTAGCAGAATGGGTAGCATGGTTATAAGCAAATTCAATCAATGGTAGACAATCTAAGCAAGTATTTAAATTGCGACCAAGAGTGACTCTAAGTAGAGTAGATAGAGTACGGTTTACCACTTCAGTTTGCCCATCGGTTTGAGGATGGCAAGTTGTAGAGAAAAGTAGTTTGGTACCTGACTTTTTCACAAGGTCCTCCAAAAGTGGCTCAAAAAATTGGTGTCTCGGTCAGACACAATGGTCCTTGGTATGCCATGTAAATGCACAACCTCCTTAAAAAATAGGTCTGCGGTTTGTGAGGCATCATTGGACTTGTCACATGGTATGAAGTGAGCCATTTTAGAGAATCGGTCCACCACTACAAAGATTGAGTCCTTATGTCTTATCTTGGGCAAACCTAAAACATAATCCATAGAGATATCCTCCCAAGGAACATTAGCAATAGGCAAAGGTAAGTATAATTCATGAGGGTGTGATGCACTTTTCTTCATGCATTTTATGCACCTTTCTTTATTTTTGTTTCCGAGGGTTCTTATCTTATGGTACTTATTGGTCTATCACGTTTCTGTTGTCTAGACTCTGTAGCAACTTGAATGTGTCTCTTCTTGGACATCAAATTCGTTGGTGCTTTACAAGCTGGTTTATATATATGACTTATTCATTCTTTTTTTCCGGGTCAGAAAATGTGTCTGGCATTTGATTAGCTAGCTTTTGTATAAGATTTGTATTTATCTTTGGACGTCTTACTTCACTTTTTTTAGTCCGATGATCTTGTCAAGACAATAATTGTTAATTCCATTCTATTTTTTTATTCTTTTACTCTTTTACCAGCTTTATTTCCCCCTTGATGTTGGATAGTCGGATTCATTAAACATGCAAATCCGTGTACCTGGCCTCAAACTAATCACCCATATTTGGCTCAGGTACTTAATAATCGCGGGAGAATCATATCCAACATATATCCCCATCCTCTGTTGAGGATCCATCTTAGACGGCACATGTCTGTGGTGGTTTATTCAAAATGTCTTAAGATGGGATATGTCTGGCTCATGAACCGTAATCAGTTTGAGATGAGAATATCTATGCTCACTAGATGGTCAGATACGTATTAACTTTAGATACATGTAAAACTCGTATGTCCCCAAGTTTTAGACTAGAAGTTTGAACCTTATAGGTAATGGTTTATGCGGCCGTTTATAGTATGTACATGTGCCACGAGTTTGTCATCACTGCCCCCTCATGGACATACTATACGCTTTTAAATGCTTGGGACATTTTAGCCTAATGAGTTTCCCTTCTGTACATGTTACACACGTGAGATTCTATATGGGATAACTCTCTGTGCTCATTTGTATATCAATCTTTGCATCAAGTTTAGACTAGGATGGCCGATCCGGCCATGCCATAAAGTGTATATATTTTCGTGGATAAACCCTTTTTGGGTATCATGGCTTTTAACTCTATCATACTGATCATGTCATAGTCTAGATCAGTAGAGAATGCAGGTATAGTCTCGACCACTTTTTTTTTATAAATCTGAAGGAACTTTTGTTTCCTTTTCTCATTGTTTCTATATGGAAACCATTCTTATATCTTATATCCTATAAATTCAATGGGCTTCTATGGGTGAATATAGAACATTAGATTTCTCTAGCATGCGTGCCTTTTAAGCAACAATATACTTAGCCTCTTTAGGCGCCAATGTACTTAGCCTGGTTAGGCGCTAATGTACTTAGCATAACCGTAGCCCTTTAGGAAATTCTATACTGGTCGTAGGTCCTTATCTGAATGGCTATACCTACAACATTGCCTTATATATTGGTGTTTTCTTAGTCATATCTAAAATCATTCATTCATCTTATAAAGTTCTTAAATCAGACAAAGCAATAACAATAGGAATAAATTCAAGGAAATCATAAAGACAAAGAAAACATAAAGCAAAGAAAACATAAAGCAAAGCAAACACATAAGTCAAAATCAACATTATTCTTTTAAACAATCAGATATTTCATATTCCATAAGATCATTCTTTTATCATGGTCAGAGTCACCATCGCCATCATGGACCAAATAAGCTTATGCATTCTTCTATTCCTGACTATCTTTATAGAGGTCAACAAGATATTTGGGAGTCCTACATGTTTTAGCCCAATGATTCCGCATACTATATCTATGACACATAGACTTGGTCGAATGTGGTGGCTTAGAAATGCCACAGCCTCCTCCCCTTTAACCATGGCCAAAATTGGGTCCACGACCACGGTTATAGTGGTTCTCTTGTCCACAGCCGTATGAGGTAGAGTGGCCACGCCCACGTCCTTTCCATCCACCACGGCCACGGTCGTATGGTTTATCATGATGGACGTGGTTTCTCTCTTTAGATTCTTTCTTTTTCTCTGCATCCTTATTGGCTTCACGTAATTGGGTTGATCAAGATTATTTTCTCACCACATTGTAATGAGTTGAGTTATATTCTTCCACAGACTTAAGGTCTTGGAATCTGAGATTCCTCCACTCATATATATAGCCTCTGGCAATAACACCGTTCTTTGGTGATCTGATGCATGAGCATCTGTGACATTGGCGGCAACTTAGACATGTTTTCCTAATTCAAATATGTTTTCCTTTTCTACTTATATTTTAGTTTTATCATTATCTAGAAAGCTTACTTATTTATTTATCCTACTCCTATGACGGTTTGTGTCTACGGAGAGCTATATAAGCAAGCATACGGCTTCTTGTTTAAGTACGTTTTGATTTAATAAAAAGAGTTTTGCTTTATCCCCTTGTTCGATTCGATTTAGTTCATCAAACAGGAAGTTGGTCTCAAGAATCTATATTTGGAAACTCTTGATCGATCCAAAAACAGGTCTCAAGGAACCTTAAAGTTCTTAGATCGACCGTTCACCCTTCGTACGCTGCGCCAGGTTGGTATCAGAGCTTTGCTACACTCCAAAACTTTCTCAACCCGCGAGGATGGTTCGAAAAACTCGTTCTCAGGCAATCGCCGAAAACAAAGCCCCCGCCACACAACAATCCATCACCGACCTTCAAGCCCTATTCCATAACCTTGTGACCGCAGTTACAGCTTTAACAACACAACAACAAAACATCAATACACTGCGCCGTAACCGGAACAACTCACCTTGCCCTCGCCGGAATACTTCACCTCGCCATAGATATAACGACCAACACTCTCTCCCCAACGAGTCAGGTGACGATGAAAACCCTTTCGCCTCACTCTGACAACGACATCAAACCACCAACCGCAGTCAACGTCACCAAATCAACTCGGAATCGGATGAAGAGGACCAAAGCGATTCAAAGTGGAAGTCGTTTTTAAACTAGAAATTCCTGAATTCAAAGGATCATCTGTAACCGCCGAAGAGGTGCTCGACTGGTTTGTTACAGTAGAGGAGGTTCTCGAATTTAAAGAAGTTCCATTGGATCGATGTGCACTTTTCATAGCAGCACACTTCAGAGACCGAGCCGCAGCCTGGTGGTCACAGCTAAAGAAAAATTCGCGATCGAGAAGGCAAATCCAAAATCACATCATGGAGCAAACTGAAACAAGAGATGCAGTAATTTTTTATGCAATCCGTCCGTGGATGGCTAATCAAACGGTTTTTTTTGGATGATCAATCGTGTCGAGGTTCGCGATACAGAATAGCAACTTGTTATGCGTTTTGTGGGAGGATTGCGCCAACAAATCCAGCACACATTGAACTTGTTTCGACCTCAATCCATCTCAGAAGGTCATCAGCAAGCCTTAACCGTCGAAGCACAGAACCGCGGAAACTCTCAGCCGTGGAATGCTAATCGCCAAACAAAATAAAACGCGACACCAATAGTAACTCCTTTCGGCTGATGCCACAACGTCAAAAACAGAAACCGCAATTGTTCCTTTTGATTCATCTAAACAACGAACAGGCAGGTTTCGTTGTTTCACATGTGGAGAACTTGGCCATCGACAGTCAGCTTGACCGTCTCGCAATCGTCGTGGTTTACTTCTTGACGTCACCGGACGAGATGTCGAAATTGTCGACGATGAGTGTCCAAACAATGTAGCAGAAGATTTAACAGAAGAGTTAGAAGCCAATGAAGGAACTATGTTGATGATCTGTCGCACTTGCTTGAATCCAATAGCGGTAGATGATTTACCGCAGCGAAAGACCTTGTTCTCTTCTCGATGCACCATTAATGAGAAAGTCTCTAAGTTCATCATTGACTCGGGAAATAGTGAGAATGTGATCGCAGAATCAACTGTTCCTAAGCTCAAGCTAGTCACCGAGCCTCACCATGCCCCTTACAAGTTAGGATGGTTACATCAAGGTAATGAACTCATGGTCACTCTGCGCACATTAGTCCAATTTTCAGCCAGAAACTCTTACAAAGATCAATTCTACTTCGACCTGGTCCCGATGGATGCTTGTCACCTGTTGCTCGGACGTCTGTGGGAGTTTGATTGTCGGGTAACCCACGATGGTTTTCTTAACAGTTATACGTTTCTCCACAACGGCCGTACCTTTACACTCAAGCCTTCGATTCCGGTTATATCGAACCACCAGACGACGCAAGAGTTGTCTCCGAACCCGGTCCTCTTGCTCCACCCATCTACGCTCAGAGAAAATGTTCGTACTACAACGCAAGTTATATTTCTTTTGGCAGTACCATCTTCTCCGTTCGAGAATCTTTTGATGCCAGCGGGTTTTAAGCCAGTGTTGACAGAGTTCGTTGATGTTTTCCCAACAGATCTTCCATTCATGTTACCACCTCTTCGCAATATACAACACCGTATTGATCTCATTCCCGATGCTTAATTACCAAATTGTTCTCTTTATAGAATGAGCCCAGCAGAGCATGAAGAACTGCGTCGGCAAGTTGAAGATTCAGTGGTGAAAGGCTTTTTACGGGAAAGCTTAAGCCATGCGTTACCGCTTTCCAATACCACGTCTTGATGACTTGCTTGATCAGATCGGCACCGCTATGGTATTTTCGAAGTTAGATCTCAAGAGTGGCTATCACCAGATTCGAATCCATCCAGGTGATGAGTGGAAGACGGCATTTAAAACCTGCGAAGGTCTATTTGAGTGGCTTGTGAGGCCATTTGGATTATCTAATGCACCTATTACATTCATGCGAGTGATGAATGAAGCTCTGGGACCATTCATTGGCAAGTTTGTCGTGGTCTATTTGACGATATACTTATTTTTAGTAAGAATATCGATGATCATCTTTAGCACTTACGGGATGTTCTTTTGATACTACGTCGCGATCAGCTCTATGCGACATTAAAAAGTGTGAATTTGGGTTTTCTCAAATACATTTTTTGGGATATATAGTTTCATTGCAAGGGCTTGTGGTTGATCCCTCGAAGGTCTCGGCCATCCAAACCTGGCCGTAACCTAAGATGATCTCTGACTTCCGAAGCTTTCATGGTCTTGCCTAGTTTTATAGACGGCTTGTTCGTCAATTTAGCAATTTAATGGCTCCAATCACAGATTGTATACAATCCAGTTCCTTTGCTTGGACGCCGGAAGCATCTGCCGCATTCGCCGTCATCAAGGATAAGCTAAGTTCGGCGCCTATTCTTGCTCTTCCGGACTTCAACACGGTCTTCGAACTTCATTGTGACGCGTCAAAAATTGGCATTGGAGCAGTTCTCAGCCAACATTCACGTCCTATCACCTTTTTCAGTGAAAAACTAGCGGGAGCATGTTCACGATACAATACTTATGACATGAAGTTCTATGCCATCGTCCAGGAAATTAAACATTGGCATCATTACTTATTTCATAAGGAGTTTGTGCTATACACTGATCATGAAGCCTTGAAACATTTACATAGTCAGGCGAAGGTATCTTTGTGACATGCATCATGGATTGCTTACTTGCAGCAATTTAATTTTGTGATCAAACACACGGCTGGTTCGAGTAACCGGGTTGCAGATGCTCTGAGTCGCCATCTGCTGCTTTTATCCGTCATGCATACATCCGTCCCAGGGTTCTCATGGCAAGTCAGTATGCGGATGATCCCTTCTTTGGTCACGCGTTTCATGAAGCACAAACAGGTCTTTATACCGAGTATACGATTCATGATGAGTTTCTCTTTCGGGGCAATCAACTTTGCATACCAGAAGGGAGTTTGCGTCTACAATTAATTAAGGAACTACACGGTGAAGGCCATGTGGGCCGCGATCGTTCAATTCAGCTGGTGGTTGCGTCATATTTTTGGCCTTCTTTGCGTAGGGATGTCGCACGGTTCATTGAGAGGTGTGTTGTTTGTCAACGTGCTAAGGGTACGGCTTCCAATGTTGGGTTGCATCTTCCTTTTCCAATCCCGACACAGCCATGGACTGATATTAGCATGGATTTTTGATATACCATGATTTTGACCCACTTTTAACCATTGTATTTATATGATTTTACTATAAATATATATGTTTTGGAGTCTATTAGGTATGTTTTCACGTTCAAGAGCATTTTGGAGTAAACTGATGATTTAGGTGTCCTTATGTAGCTTAAAGGAGAGTTTTCCGAGATGACTATGAAGATCAGAGAATAAGGTCGATATTCAGAGATACATATCGATCGATACACATCCCGTGTAATCGATCGACGACGCTTCATTAGAAGATGACGAATCAAGATACTCTATCGACCGATGTACGCCTAGTACCATCGGTCGATATGAAGC
>JABAYD010014499.1:0-28703 GCA_014822095.1 Diplotaxis tenuifolia
AAACCTAAATCTAAACCTAAATCTAAACCTAAATCGAAACCTAAACCTAAATCTAAACCTAAACCCATACCTACAAACCTAAATTGATGAGAACGACAAAACGAAGGAGACGAGGAGACGAGGAGAGAAAAGATCAGAGACAAGACATCGGTCATACCTTCACGGTGTGCTTTGGTCGGAAATCGAACGGACCTGGGATCTCCCTTTCGTCGCCGTTCGTCTATTCGAGAGAGAGAGAGAGATTGAAAGTATGATGCAAAACGAAAACCCTTGTTTTCGTTATTAACTTTCGGCCAATACAAGCTTGACATGTCCACCAGCACATGGCCTAAGCACTGATCTTCAAGAAGACCTCCCAAACTGATCTTGGCCTATTTTTGAAATAAATCCCATTTTTTTAAGCCCAAGCACATCCTGTGTGCTCCACCTTTGAACATGGCCTTAGTATCTCGTTACTTTATTGTTAAAGGCGCTGTATTGCAATTTTCCAGTTTGTTGTTAGTAGTATCTGAGTTCTCGTCGTTGATCTCTTTATTCTAAAGAAAAGATTGGAAGAAAACTTCTGAAGGTATATTATTTGATTTCGAATAATTGTCAAATCAATTATCTATGAATGGTATGATCGGAGTAAAATATCATCGTTGGACCTTTTAAGAGTTTAAAGAGTTTCAGGTTGTTTTTTCACCGTCGGCATATTACGCTTTTTCAGTAGACTCTAAATTCACAAAAAAAAACTACAATCCCAAGATCTTGATTTTGAAAAGCAACACATCGGGAACCTATATATTACGACTTTCACTCCGGTCACTACCTTCAGCACCCCCTCCTTGTGGTTAAGGTAACTAGATTCAGTTGGTCTTCAGTCTACCACTCCATAGAGTTGCAACAAGGGTGACTTATTTGTCAAGGTTTCCACCATCAACGGTCTCATTCTTTCCTCCCCAATTATGTTTCTTTCCATCCAATAAGATAAATACATATGACGGTTCAAAACAACTGATTAACTACGACATGTAGACTATAAAATAATTGTATATTATATATTTATATATAAACATATAAATGTATAATTAAGCTAAAATATATATACTATGATGTATAATAAATAGATTTTTGACATTTTAAATAAATAAAAATAATATATATATACCATGAGTATAGATATGTTTTGCCACTCTATTATTTTTATTTATATTTCTAAAGTTATTTTCTTGGTATTTTTGTGTTTATTTGATAAATAGTGGTTATTTTATTCCCAAGTTTGGTTCTCTAGATTCCTAATTATTATTCTTTATAATGATATCATGTGAGAAGTATTTCACTACCTTTGCTAAAAATTTGTATGTTGTTGATTTATATAAATAGTGTAACTTATTATTCTGATATTGTTATATTAATTCCTGATTTCGATGGATATTTTCTGATTAAGTTTATTTTAGATACCGCATTTCTCTTTATTATTTAGAATTATCATTCTAATAAGGGTCGGCTCAATAGGCAATACTATGGTGGGCTCCAGTGAACAAATATTTAGATCCAATTAATATTTTTTTTTCAAAAAGTTTAAATTTAAATTATTTTTGTTTAAAATTGTATAAGAGGTTATGTTAAATTAGTTTATATTTGTCTATTTTTATTACACTATATATTAAATTATAACTTTCTGTATGTATTTTTAACAATAGATATTAAATGTTATATAAAATTATATTAACTATTTGATGATACATATTGTGTAATATTTATTAATTTGGTTTCTGAAAAAAATATTGTAGCTATTTATGTGACTAAAAATATTTATCACAAATATAGAGAATACTTTATCCTGACATACTATTTAAAGTTTTTAGCCAATATATTTAATTTAATTTTATAATCACTTGATCAACTCTGGCTCCAGTATTTATATATCTCTAAATCTTCAAATATGAAATTTTGAGAAAACAATTTACATATACAAATCAAATGATTCAAATCTTCAAATCTTGCATTAAATATATTCATTATTTGCGTAGACAATAGGCATGATTGGTAAATACTGTAGCTGTAATTTTTTGGTGTTTATTAAAATTTTTTTGTTGTAGTTATAAGATTTTATTTTTGTATAATTTTGGTTGTAGGAATTGAAACATAGTTTTTATTTTAAAGCATGATTGGTATAAATCAACTGTAGATTAATACTATGTATGTAATATATAAACAAATATGACATCATTCACCCTCAATGATTGGAAAGTGAAATAACAGAAGAAGAATTTATTGTATAGATCTAATTAGAATTGAATTTTGTTGGGTAATAATAAATATTGAATGATATGATAGTTATGGAGGATGGGACGATAAATGAAGCAATGAATATATGATAAATCTATATATATCCGCATCACCAAGGAATTAAACCTGCTTTTGATAAGTGGCTTGCCTTGCCTGAACCAGTCCCTATACAACGCTCTCATTCTTTTGAGTTTTGGACTGTCTTAATATACAAAGCTCTTATTCTTTTTGAGTTTTGGACTCTCTTGGTACTGACAATAGCGGCTCTGAGTTTATAAAGACCAGAAGCTATTTAAAAAATAAAGGCCACTAACGACCCACACATGATTTGAATTTGGATGTTTGGGTTTCAACTTCACCAACGATAACACTAGACTAAACTAACGACCCACACACAATTATACAAAATGATTTAAACCATACTGATATATGAAAATAATGCGAGAAAATTTTTATTATAAAGAAAAAAGAGAATGGTAAAGTGCAGATTATAAATAATCAAAATTGATTGCATATATATAAGTGAAAAAATAAGCTATTATGTGCGTATAGTGATAGTGAACTCTATATAAATTTTATTTCACACGAAAAATATAACCTTCAGTGCAAACATTTGGATGGAATATATATATATGTGTGTGTGTGTGTGTTTAATATATTAATATCTATGTGTGTGTGTGTGTGTTTAACTATGCATTGTGTTTAGTATTTGCAAAAAAAAAACATATTGGATTAAAAAGGGGAAATTGGAAAAATATGCCATAATGAAAATGTTTTGTCATTTTATACTTTTCATTAATTAGTCAGTTTTGGATAAAATAATCATCATAATAACTAGAATAATTATTAAAAATTATATATAGATCATAAAAATATGAAAAATAATAAAATCATGAGAATATTTTACATGTTTGATGTAAAAATAAATTCCAAAACCCATTTAGATATGCTGGTCTAAATTTGTTAGAATGTATAATATATTTTTTTTCTTACAAGGATAAAATACATATTCTAACTTATTTTCAACATTTTATAAAACTTAGCATTCATATCTAACTATAGAATATATGCTTCAGTTCTAACCAAAATGCAGCATTTTAAATGCTCTATTATTTATAACATACAATATATACGGCATGCTTTTACTTGATTGTAACCTTTAGAAAACGTTTAAATTTGTTCTATCTTTTTCTCTATCATATATCGTATACAAAAAGCTAATTTTTACCTTTATATTATATATGTTTATAATATTCTAACCATGTTAGAATTTTATTATATCCGTATATAGGTGTTCTATCTATTTTAGAACATGTTTTCTATACTTTTTATTCTATTATTTTAAATTTGAAAAAAAAAATCTAAGAAACAGTCTTAACTATTTAAACTCTAATTAATATAAATTTCAGTCAGATGGTAAATCCCAAAATAAAAAAGGGAAAAAGCTTGGAAAAATACAAAAAAAAAAGTTGTAATAGCAGATAGACATAACGCTAGAGAGACACCACTGAAAAACGCGAGAGAAATTGCTGAAAATTACCTTGGTTTACTTTCTTCATGAGACCACAAATTGTAAAGAGATAGAATTAGGGGTGGAATTATTATATGGGATCCGGATCCAATCAAAAACCCACTCCACATCCTATATGAAAATAGAATATTTGGGGTGTTTGAATCGGAATCTAAATAGTAAAATCTTGTATTCGTCGAAACTGCATGCGAATATCTTTATTTTTAAATCATGATATTCGGATCCGAATTTTAATAAATATACATATATATTTTATTTCATTAACAATTATTTTAATATATTAATATATATACATAAAATCAACTCTTTTATAGTATATTTTAGTTTTATCAGATTATATTTGTTTTTTTTTCTTTAATAAATATTTATTTATGTATTATTTTTAGTATTGTTTTTAAATATTGTCTTTGTAGGTATTAATTATTTTTACAGATCGAGATCCGAATTGGAATATCTATGGATATTAAAAATATATAGACGGATATGTGAGTTTCAGATATCTAAAAGTTACTGATCCGGATACTAAAATCATGGATAGACTTTCCTAATTTCTGGATCAACTTCATCACTAATCGGAGTAAACACTAGACAAATATTCTAAGTTTTAGTTAAATATTAATAAGGAATTAATATTTAAAGTTAATAAAATTATATATTTTTTTTAGTTATAGGATTAATTTCGTATTTTTAAAAGTAAAAGGTATATTATGATAAAAGCATGGGCTCAAAAGTAAAAAGGGATAAATCATTTCTCAATATGGTCCAATTAGCCAATTTTTCCTTTTGATAGGGGTGTTAACAAGAGGTCATCGTTAGAAAATTTCTATAATTTCTAATTTGTATCAGAAAGCTATCACACTTTATGGTCGTTGCTGATGCTTCATTTGAAATTTGGTCTGTTTTTTTTTTTGTCACTGTAAAAATACAATTTGGTCTGTATACAATTATATTTAGTCGTTTTTCACAACACGGATAATTCTGTTGCCTTGTAAGCATTATAGGGTTAACTTTTTACAATACAGCACGGATTTGTGAAACAGCAAAATAATTTTGGGAAACAATGTGTGTAGTCAGTGTCTGCATGATAAGTGGAAAATGAATCTATGACATCATTCTCCGGCAAGCATACTCGAACAAAGTCTGAACTGTGCCTTTTGCTGATGCTTCATTTGGTAGGTTAAGAAGCCTAGAAACCCTAGAGAAACCAATATCATGTTTCATTAAGGAGCTAGGCTCTGGTTCTAGTTCAGGTTCCAGACCAAACTGTTTCTGTTTGTTACTCGTTCTTGTCAGTGCCCATTGCATAGACCATATGGCAAGAGGACGCATGTAAGTCAGTGCTCTATACTGATCATTTGTGTTCCAAGCTTCAGGAGTCTGAAACGAGTAACTGTTCAAAAACATACAAACATTTGTATCAAACACTTACATGGATATATGTCTGAGAGTGATTTCAAAATAAAGCATACCCTAGTCCAGTTTCCGACCAAGCAGCTTCATATATACCACTCGCAGTCTGAAACGCCTTTTCAACTAAACCTTCTTGAAGCATTGTAGCAGACAGAGCGTAAGTAACACCAGACCAAATCTCTCGTGATTGCATCGATGCTGTATCAACTTTCCCATCAGGGTGCATCCCATTTACAGCCCCGCGTTTTCCATCTTTAATCTTCATCACATTGTAGTTGTAAACTTTCTCCAAAGCCATTCTAGCCTTGTCTTCATCTACAATAGGCATAAGACCTGATGCTCTCGCGTACCTGCACTTGTATGAACATAACCATATTATTTTTCTAACTAAAACAATTCTTATAAAAGAGGAGGGGGGGGGGACCAAACCATTGACCAGCTAGTTGATCAGCTTGTATAGACGAGCTATATCGACTTCCACTATTATCATAATTAAAATAAGATCCATTCCACAACTTCTTCTCGTACACAACCTTTGCCTTCTGAAACTTGGACCAAAAGTAGTCCTGAGAGTTCTTGTCACCAACTTCACGTGCCAATGCGGACGCAGCTTGCAATGCAGCCACCCAAAGTCCACCACAATAAGCGCTAACGCCAGACGCGGACCATGTATCGTACGTCTGATCGGGAAACCCTTCGTTCTCTATCATTCCATCGCCATCTTTGTCAAACTGAGACATATACGCCATTGCAACATACACGGATGGCCATACAGCTAATGCGAACTTTTTGTCTCCTGTAGCAACTACGTCTCTGTACACCTGGAGGACGAATTTGGGGTTTAAATCTTTCCACCGATCAGTATTGTGGAGATTGTATCCATTAACCTCAAACCAAGGATCGTTAATCCCTAAGTCATGAGGAACTGCACCAAGTACTTTCCTCTGGACCCATTGTCCTTCACTGAGAGTTTTCACTTTGGTGGGATCGTGTAGCATGACAGCAGCAGCAAAGTCTCTCTGGATACTAAGTTCTAGTTTTGGAAAAAGCATCACAAGTGCGAAAGAGGCGTAGAAATGAACGTCGTAGGTGTTCCACATGCGGTATTCGACTCCTTCTAGGTAGAGAAAGTGCCCAATGTTCTCTTCTCCTTCTTCTAGTAACTTTGTGCCAAATGCAGAGTTTGATGCTGTTGATGCATGAAGTTCCCCAAGTGTAGAAGCCATTTTTTCAAGAACAGAGACAGCTGTATCATTTTGCTGCTTCTGTGGTGTATTATCTATGAGACACTTCAGACCAGATTGAGATTTATCAAGTGAGAACTTCTTTTCTCTGACTCCTGCCAAGCTGTGTAGTGGAGATGATCCATCTGCAGAACAGTACATGAGAACATTGCGATGCTGAAAGTAGAATAGTATCTATCATCTGAAATCTACCTGTCCAAACAGTTCCTCCAGAATTAAGATAATAAAGCTCATTGAAGAGAGTGATAGGGTACCATGCAGGCAGCCTTTTATCTTCAAGTATTGGTCTCTGCCAGTCTTCTATCCCAGACTCCCATTGACTATGTCCTGTTCCATATAAGAGTTGTCAGTTTTTTTCTTTGTGAATTACCAGGAGGTTCGGGTCGAAGCCTTAATCCCCCAGGCCCGACCACAGCATATAATATTAGTTTCGTCCAGCAGTCAGTGCTTCATTGTCAAAGAATAATAATATATTATAGGAATATTACCAAGAATAGCATCATAAGCAATTTGTGCTGCAGCATCGCCATGAGTGCCATAGAACTTTGTGTAACGCCTGAAAAAGAATTATGTTTGGGATGCCCTTGATAACCATTAGGTAAAGTTACTTAGAAACTCTTATTACCTTGAATATATTTTGCCACTAGGAAACTGCACTTCAGGGCAGTCCCAAGCCAAAGAAAATGTGAAAATGCATGACTCTCCTGGTAAGACTGTCGCGGAAGCAGCTACTGCTGCCCCGATTGATGACCCATGTTCAGATTGCATCGACGCCTCAGAAGCATCAAGGTGATCAAAGGAACCATGCTGTAAGAAAATATCATCTTGTTGAATCATATGCAAGAATAAAAAATGTTAGTCACCTCTCTTTAAAAATATGCCAACCTCTTTGATAGTCTCCCACATGTCTTTTGCTGTGATTCCATTTTGCTTTCCAGATAGTGTGAAGAAAGGGCAGACTGAGACACTTACACCATTCGTTTCCTGAGCTGAAACCGCATATGCCAGCGATGGTAATCCGTTTGCTGTTCTGTATTACAGAAAAAAAATGCAGCATACACATTCAGAGCCTGTTACTAAAAGCTTATAGTAATATGAACAATTTAAGGAAAAGATATGGAAGAAATTACTTATGGTGTAAGAGCACACCCTTGACTCCATCATTAATCCTATCATCAACATTGAGTTAGTATAAACAAAGACACAAAGTTGAAGATAAGTCTGAAGGGGTGAGTAGAGGAGTAAAAAAGTATTTTATTTGTACATTATCTTGGAGTTGTAGTGGCCACCTGAGAACTCTGAATCTCCTCCAACAGAATTCTAAACCAAGGAAAAAGTGATCATGACTATTTTTTAAATGAAAGGTAAAAATTTAAAGCCAAACAAAACGAATGCATTCAAAAGCTTTTATCTCACCGCCCAAGTAAAGAGTAATGTCGCATCCGCAGTAGTGTCCCCAAGATTATGAATCTGATGAATAATGAGTCCAAACTCATCAGTAACATGGTAGCTCTACATCATTAAAAAGGAGAAGAAAAAGTGGACATACGGTGAAAGTGAAAACAGAGACAGGAAAACTGCTTTCTTTGTAGTTGTGAGGTATAAAAGGTGAAATTTGACGACAAACAATTCTAAGCTCTGGATCAGGTTCACCTGTACATCCAAGTTTTTAGCCTCATACAACAAACAAACGCAGGAACCGTGAAACTATATTACATAAAATCATATATATTACCCTCATATATTGTCCAAGACCTCGGATATAAAGCATGATATGTAGACTTGTCTCCTTTCAGATCCCAGTCCCATGAACCAATTCCAGATTCCGACTCTTGTCTGTTTCAAATATATAAATAAGTACTTGAGTGATCTGAGAAAAAAAAAAAGCAGCAGCAGAAGCAAAGAGTACTGTTATAGCTTTTACTTTGCCAGCTTTGGGTTCCTAGGACATAACACGCTGGAGTACTTTTTACCATTGGCCCGGGTAACAAATGCCTGCATCAGACAAATTCACCCATTTAGTAAACCGTGGAGAGCTAATGAGACATTTGATTGTTTCTGTTATCATCATCATATGCATCCTGCAACTATCTTCGACCAGTTTTCTCCTGATATTTGTAACTTACTGAGAACTGATTTGCAAGAACAGGTTCATCTTCACATTTTGGAGGGAATAGCTGCCATCTCTGGAATTCACCTTTAAAACTCCTTCCTATGCTACCAGAACTGCATTTAATAGACTAAATAAATGAATACTAAAAGATAAATAAAGTAATACATATACAGTGAACAGAAAAGTTGCAATTGTTGATCAGGAAGACATACCCAATACCTCCAAGTGGAACACCATGGGAAGACGTTACAGAGTGCTTAGAAAATGGATCTATGAAGGCCAACTGCAATTAAATAAGCTTGTTACAATATGTACAACAAAAAAAAACGCATTTGTGGAGATATCCTATTTTTGTTTTACCCTTCCTTTGGCAGCTTCTTCTCTGACAAGAAACCATAACCGAATGCCCACAGGAGCCTACAGAAACGAAACATTTCATAAAGAGCACATTATGCGGTTGTAGGTTTCCCGATTTTCACATATTCTAATTTGCATCACAATATTTTGTCTACATGCTAAGCAACAGTAACGTTTTATAATCATAGGTACCATCTGGAGTATCTCTTTAGCAGTAAGAGAGAATTCCCGGGGAGCCTTTGCGTCACTGTCTATCTTTCTTTGCCATGTCAAAGATGCAGGAACTGCCGGATCAACCTGGTGATTACATAATTTAAGTATGGGAAATAATAAAATTACCAACACAATATCCCACTGGTTGTCCAGTTTTAGGTCATAAGCATCCGTTACAACGATTCTCAGCAAGAAAATATCTCCCAACAAAACTTATAGATGAATGTAACTGAAAACTTTGTCTGATGCAGACCACATATATACTTGAGAACTAAATATTACATGATCCAGTAGTTTAAGCAAATCCAAATTAACTCGTCTACCTATCTGTATAAGCGATTCAAAAGCTTACTTTAGTAGCAGAAGACTTGACATCTTCACCATTATCCATGAAGTTTTCCTCAGACATTTTTCCTGAAACACAAACAAAATTCTTGTGGTTCCTTCATCCTTGTACAACTGAGCAATCCTAACTACTTCATCTCCCCCTTTTTCTCTCATTAATCGGCTAACTGATTAAAGAATTTAATTTTTCAATCTTAAAACCCCCAATATAATGAGTTTTTGTTTGTTTGTTAAATCCAATGTCAGGAGGTTCAGCAATACACAGATATATAATTCTGCAATACGATTATTTATTAAGATAACTTAACAAACCGATTACTCTGAATTTTGATGCAGGCAGGAGAAGGATGAAAGGATTGAATTGAACAAGCGAATGGATCAAGAGAAGCAAAATAATGTAGGGAAACAAAAATAAAATCGGGAGAATTGTTTTGTCAGAGACGATCAAGACGAAGAATATTGATTGATCAAAAAGAAACTTTTGAAAAATCGGGGGACTTTTTCAAGAGAAATTGATTGGTGAGAGGCTTGTGTGATCTGTGTAGTTGTGACTTGTGGGACAATAGGTTTTTATAAAATATCTCCTGGATAATTGGATGATTGCCGCATGTACAGTTTTAGAACTTGATTCCAAACTAGATTATCTCTTAATATGCTTAATCATAATTCTGTGGATTTTTATATTAAACTTCACCCCTTTAGCAGTATAACAGTTCAGTTGACAAAATAATAGAATAGCCTTTTGATGAAAAAAAAAACAACTCAGTTGACAAAAAGTAATAGAAGCAACGGTAGAGTTTCTTTATAACTAAATGATGGGATTCCCAAACCAAAGGAAATAAATTGTTCAGTAAAAAATAGAAAAAAAGAATCAAAGAGTATTTTATTTGCAATTAATCATATTTAAAAATATTATACACGACCCACAACAATGTCTTAATAGAAACAAATAATAACAGTAATGATACTTGACTTAACCGTTAAATAAATTATTGGAAGTTTATTAAATAGAAGCTTCAAACAGTTAAAAGTTTGTCGCGAACTAGGCTAATCGTTCAACAAATCTTTAGTAAAAATATTTAATAAAAAAAAAGAGAGATCGTAAGTGATATCGATGTTACCTTCTTTCTTAAGCAATGTAACACCTTTTTGCAACTAATGCTAGGACTAGGAACAGGCTCCGTAGACAAAAAGGAACAGGTTCCGTAGACAAAATAATATAAAAACAAAGTAAGTTGTATATAATATAAAAAAGTTGTATATACTAATGTCCTTTTGACTGGCAAAGTAGTATTTAAACTGCAATTAATCGTAATTAAAACAATGATAATCATTATGTAGGCACACGACGCACTATATCCAACACAAACCGTGTGGAACACATTGTTTCGTAGAATAACAAGTAACAAAGACAATGCCTTCACGTTACTTGCACATTTTTATCATCATGTTTAGTATGTGGTGAAACTATGAAAACTCAGGATCTCCAGGATTTCATTATTTTAAAAATTTAAGATCCAAAGCTCATTTTCTGAAGTAAAGCCTGAATGAGACCCACTCTGCTATATCGTACGCTTTACTCAGATCCGTTCTAATGATCATAAACTTATTTATGTATGATTTATTGGTTTTTAACCCGTAAAACAATTTTTTTTATATTCACAATCAGCACCTCGTGTATAATATAAATAAATAAAGAGAAAAAGATTTTCTTGTCGTAGTTCTCTCTACGAAATAATATTCACTTTGGGTGTCCATTTAAAAGTACTTTTATTGCATCAATGAAATGCGTTCTATCAGCAGCTGAATACATATTAAATCAAAGGTCATTTTCTAAAGTAAAGTCTCAATGAATGTTCATTCTGCTATATCATAGGCTTTACTCATATCCGTTTCAATGGACATAAACTTGTTCATGCATGATTTATTAGTTTTTAACCCGTGAAACCATTTCGTGTACCATGAGAATGTTATCTGATATCATTTTTTCTGGGATAAAAGCTGATTGCATTTTCGAATGCATGAACTTTTAATCGTTGACATAGAACTTCGGAGATAATTTTGTAACCCACGTTACAAAGACTAATCGGCCGCATCTCCATTGTAGACCGCAAATCTTGTATCCAACTTGCCGGCAAGCAAAAAATTATTAACCATATCCAATAAATCCTTTTTAATGATGTGCCAAGAATGTTGGAAAAAGTGCCGTCCTTTCATCATGCCCAGAGGTTTTCTTTTGGATGCATCATGAACAAAGCATGTCCTTAGTCGCCATTCTGATCAGCCTCTGGTTCATTTGTCGAGTGATAGTCAGTGGGATCTCTTCCAGAAAACTATCAAATTCTGAAAGTAAAGTAGTACAAAATAATTAACTGCTACTTTTCCACTCCATTATCCTCTGTTATCCATTGTCCATTCTCATTGTGTAATCCCACATTCCTATTCATCAAATATATTGTCTTTTCCTTTAAAAAACATAGAATTTTCATATTTTATTATATGAATATTTCCTTTTATTATATATATTATTTAGAAAATATAAAAAAAACAGTTGACATAAATCGAAAATATACAAACTTTAATCAAATGTAATTTACCACTAAATTTCTGTAAGGCTTAATATTTCTATTTTTATATATTTAAACAACATAATATACATATAACAAGAATGCATAAACCAATATGAAATTTTATGGTTAAGATTATTTATAATACCTTTTTTGTATTTTATACATCTACATATAATGTTAATTAACTTTTAGAAAAGAGTATTTTGTAAATATTGATATACTTTCATTATAGTTTTCATACTTTTACCGGTAATGTTTGTTTCCAAAACTTCGTATTTATCATCATTTTAATCTGTTATATTATTTCTAAAAAAATGAATATCAAATTTTACAAATAAATTTACGCAAATACATATACATATTTAAGATGAAGAACTGAACTATTGCAATAAATAAAACTAATCAAATTTAGTTTAACTAGGATCAAAAGTATTTGTGCGTCGATTTGAAGAAATAAGTGTAACTTAATATAATCCACAAAAGAGTAATTTAAACAATTTAAAATTTATGCTCAGAAACAAAAATTTAATGCAAAAACATAATTATCAAAAAATTATCTATCTCAACAAAACCATATTATAGTTAAAGTAAAGAAGTAAATATAATTTAATATAACAAAGTAATAACCAAATCGACCAGATAATATATATATTTAAATTACATATTTAATTAAAATTATATAATTATTTAACATAATTTTACATATAAATTACAAAATAATTAAAATTAAAATATTAATTATTGTATTTATTCAACATGTATATATGTGCATGAGCACGAAACAAATCACCTAGTAAATCATTGTATATTAATAATGTTCAATAGTAAAGTATAATGTATAAAATAAGTCAGTATATATTAATAATGTTGAATAAAAAACTTGAACAATAAGATTATAAAGTTACCAAATATAATATTAAAAAGTAAATCAGATATGAAAAATATATCCGCACGAACGTTCGGGTCAAACTTTAGTAGAAAGTTAAAACAAACTTTGTAAACACATCTGTCCCACTATGTCAATCCTGTTGTAAGTTAACAATGGTTTTTGTAATATTTTGTATACAATTCTTCTTCTTTTTTTGCATCAATTGAAAACAAACTCCATGAAAACTTTGTAAACCAAACTGGTACCTCGTCATCCATATGAACAACGAAAGATAATTGCTTTCTGACACGTCGCGCCAGATTGTATGCCTTGGTATTTAACGTTCTGGAAATATGAATAATCTCTGAGCGTGTAAAGCTTCTCGAAGGATCTTGATGTATTCCAAATAATTTGCAAAGGCTGACCATTTCTCTGGTGTAGAAACATCTTCACCAATTGAATACAAGCCGTCGCAAATGTAACATGATATTGACATGAGTTTCTCATACTTTTCATCGCCCATATGAGGGCTTCCATCACTGAGTGCAATCGCGAGGCTTGCTCTGGTATTCCTCGCTCCCATCAGTCCCTCTAACCTTTGAAGCGTGTTTATTTTTATTCAGTTCGAGAAGACTTTTTTTACACTTCGTTTCTATGAGTTCGATATTAAGCTACGAAAATTTGTTTTTACCCTAACGCACTAGATCTAACAAGCGACTACTCAGTTAGGATTGGGCAAATAAACCGAACCCGAAAACTCAAACCGAATCATATCCGATAAAAATGAATCCGAATTGATCCGAACCCTACATATATACCGAATGGATCTTATTTTAATGATATTTTGGGTTATGGAATTATCCTAACCGAACCCGAATCTAAATGGATATCCGATAGAAATTGAAACATTCAAAATCTCTAAAAGAACTAGTACCAAACATGATCGTAAGTCCTAATATGTATCCAAAATACTTTAAAATATTATTAAACATCTAAAATAATTATCTATTACCTGAAGGTTGATGGTTGAAGGTGGTGATTAATGCTTGAAATTTTTAGATTTTAGTTTTGTTTTCATTGAATAATGTTTTTTCATTTCATGAGAACTTGGTTTTCGTTTTATGGTTTCATTTATTTGATTTTCTTTATATTAATAACTATATATACCTTTTGTTTGATTTTTTACGATGACATTTAATGTTCTTTTCTTATTTTTGAATCAATTTCACTTATGTTTTGATTACAAAATAGGTAAAAGTCAGGTATTTTAAATCCGAAGAACCGATTTTACTTATGCTTTGGTTACAAAGTAGGTATAAATCATGTATTTTTAGACCAAAGAACCGATTGGGACCCGAACCCGAAAGTATAACAGGATATACCGATTCTTTAAAGATTTACTAATCCCGACCCTAACCCGATAGAACCCGAATTGGTCCCCAACCAAACTTTCGTATAAGTCGAATGGAGCTGATTTTTATAATAATTGATTGCAGGCATAATAAAACAAGGTTTAGGATTGTTGTCAAGAGTGTGTAGAAATTTCCTTCCTTAACAAGATTTCAAGTTTTAATTTCTCTTTCAAAATCTCTGTAAAAAGTAATGTAGTCTGACGACAATAATAAGGAATATGTCTCAGGTCTGTGGCGGATCCAAGAGGGAAAATGAGGTGAAATCCCAAAATATTTGGAAACTTAGAGGGTGTTATTGGTTTATGTATTTTAGTGGATTTGAGAATCTAAGTCAAATTTAGTGTTATTGCTTTATTGGTTTTATGATTTTAGAATACATATTCAAATCCACTGTTATTAGTTCTACAATTCTAAAATAGATTTTAAAATCAGGTATTTATTCAATAGTAGTGATTTGTCTACGGATTTTATTTTTAATTAGATTTGAATGGATTTTTAAGTGATTTTAATGTAAAAATACAAAAGAACAAATATTGAGTTGAACCTTGTTATTTTGGTTGGATTTGTATTATTGTTCTTTTTAATTTATTTTTACGTTTGGACATATTCCAATTTCTTTTACGACAACATCCTCTTAACCCCGATTTGTGTATCAGAGAGAAGTAATCTCTTATAAACTTTACCAAAACCTCCTGCTCTAAGTAGATGATTCTCCTTAAAACCCATGGTAGCTTTGTATAGCTTCCTGAAGGTGTACCTTCGGGGACTATATTCCTTTTCCCACTGTTCAAGAACCTCATCATACTTCTTTTTCTTGTAAAGAAGATACACAATTTCTCCTAGTACTATTAGAAAATAAAATGCAGCTATAGTAGTGCTTAGAATTAACGTAAGGCTAGAGCCTTTAGATCTTGACTATGGTGGAGAGGTTGGTGGAGTTAACGTAAGGCTAGAGCCTTTAGATCCTGACTATGGTGGAGAGGTTGGTGGCAGAGTGGGTGGCGGAGATGATTATTTAAGTTTTCTTAGTTACAAATCCATTTGATTAAATTTATAGTAATTCACTTATTTTATTTTAAAATTCATATTAATAATTCTCAAATCTACTTGTTTAATTTGAAATTTATTGAATTTGTGGAAGATTTCCAAATCCAAAGTAGCTTTATAAATCCATTAAATTACTAGAACCAATAACTCTCACTTACATAAAAATCTCAATCTTTGGAGTGGCTGCTCCATTATGAAACCGAGTGTCATTCTGAAATCTCCAAATTATACTATTTTTTGGATGTTTTCTTTCAAGTGATCCACATCCATCTACAACTCACTCCAGACCCAAAAATCGAAAAAGAGTAGAAGGACTCAATAAAAACTCGAAAACAATTTAGAAAACATTGTTAGAATATGTCAAAAACATAATCATGGATACCTACCTACCATAAACCTGAGCTTCAACCTTAGCAACATATCGACCTTGTCCTTTACCTTGTTCTTCATCGAGTTTAATTCGATTGTAATGCAAATTCGTTGTAGAAACTCCTTTTAACATCAATATATATAAATATATTTCATCAACTTGAGTTTGATTACATTGTTATGTTTTAAAGATATCGTTGCTAACAAAGTTGATATTCCTTAATATATTATAACTGTTACCAACTACCTAGTGTGGGTTTTAGGATCCACAACGATGATGTTTTTATATGAATCTTCTAGGTGTGATTGGGGGCACGTCTCAACTTGGTTTACGACGGGGTTGACGCTACAATGAGTTGATATAAAGAGTAGTTCCGCAAAGACTTCGGCTACATGGTTTGGGTTCTCTGGTGAACTGTTTAGAGGGATGAAGAAGTGGTCATGACGACAGTTTGTCTCTTCCACGCACCAGTTCAATAAGGAGGAGATGCAGCGATGTCAATTGTATAAAGATATACGCATATACACAAAAAGATGGAGTTCGGCTTTTGGTGGGTCAAGGGAGAACAAAAATAGTTTGGCCATGTTTAGGAGCATTAAAAAACATTGACAAAACTTTGTCTTAAGCGATCACTTCCCTGGTGGATCATCACTTTGTATGCAAGCTCACGAAAATTACTTGTGATTTCCGATTTCTGCAGCCATAATTCATATTGTGCAAGCTTACTCGATAAGCACATTCATCGACAGTATATTCATATGTTTGTTGGTGGACATTCTATATGTGTTCTTATGCATTATGTCACAATGTCTATCACATATGGTATATAAATACCTTCATGGCTGCTGGTTGTGACACCTCTTTTGGCTATATGAACTATTGCAAGTCGTTCAATGGTCTCTAAATTTGGCACAAAACCTTATCGGTAGTTTTACCTATAGAATTATAAACGATTATAATTAGAGTTGTTCTCCACATCCTCAATGTGAAGTCCAAATTTGTGGAATTCCATGAAACAAATTCCTCTCTAGACTTCATCACATTTAGACAATTGAATCATAGTGAACATCTTCAATAATGTTTGAGAGAGTTATTCAAAAGGACACATTTTGTCTTACTTTATGCTAAAGTCACATTATGATTTTGACACACTTTTCATGTGGAGCCTGGTAAATTAGAGACTAAAATCCCCTATCTAAGAAAGAAAAGAGAGCTAATTTGTTTATGTTAATAAATTAAAACAATGCATTTTGAGATAAAGTAAAACGAAAAAGATGTGGTGCTTACAAAGCAATGGATAGGAAATGGTGGTTAGGTGTGTATGTTAATGATGCATTGTAACTATTGTGGACGTGATTGTTGTGGTTGAGATACAAAAGGTACAAAGTTTCTAATTACTATATGTGTTATGATGGGTATGTAAATAACAAATAACTTAACTTGATAATCATACATAATGATGTTTCATAGTGTAAAATACCTAGAATCCACAGATGTAGGATTGGGAAGAAGACGTATGGACTGGCGGGTGATTTGTGGATGATTGAGTCATGGGATGGAGAAGTCTGGACATGAGTGGTTTGTGGATGATGGAGTCATGGATTCTATGGTTGTGGATGATGGAGTCATGGACTCTATGGTTGTGGTGTGGTTGTGGTCATCGGAATTTTTCTGGAAATTTTGGATATGCAGAGAAAGAGTAAGAGCAGGAGTTCAAATGAGAGCAAGAATATTCTTCTTCTTCCTCCTTCCACCAACGCACAACTGAATGTAGCTTGGTTAAACCAGATCTTTCCTGAACTCCTCATCTTCCCCACCAAACCCGAGAACATCCACTGTAATTTCCATAAGCTCACTTATAACATATCTCAGCTCACCTACGGCGAATCTCGAGCTCATCCATCGTCACCTCCACCGCCACGGTCTCCACTGCCAACTCCGCAGGACTGAACCTTTTTTATTTTGATGTTGCGAACATCAAACTCCGGTCTGTTCATCCTTGAATAACATCAAAACTTAAATACATCTTCCAATCTCAGGATCAGTAACAAACTCAAACCCCCTTAATTTTTCAATTTCTCACTTATAGTCGCCATAAGCACTTGGTCATGAATCATGAGAAGTGAGAGATTACATTTAGATTAGAAGATATTTTTTTGGAGAAATAGGATATGGAGGCGATGGAAGAGAAAGAGAAATAGAATAGAAGATGGAGGTGATGAAAGAGAGAGATAAAGATTAGGTTTAGTGTTTTTTTAGATATTTAACATTTAGTTAGTGACGGATATGGCTTATCAAGGACCTAAGTATACTTGGTGTAACAAGAGAGATGATGGGGTTATATGCAAAAATCTTGACAGAGTTCTGCTAAATGATGTGGGGCTGAGAATATTTACCAATGCGTACTCTATCTTTGAAGCTGGTGGGTGCTCTGATCACATGCGGTGCAAAGTCCAGTTACTACCTTTGAGTGATAAGATTAAGCGTCCTTTTAAGTATGTTAATGCGATTGGGAGTATTCCAGAGCTTCTCCCTATGGTTCAGAAGTATTGGGATTCTACAGAGAGACTTCTCCATTCCACGTCTGCAATGTTCAGATTCTCTAAAAAATTAAAGTTTCCGAAGCCATTGATAAGGGAGTTGAGAAGAGAAAAGCTGGGTAACTTAACAAAACGTGCTAAGGAGGCTCTTGATTTACTATGTGTGAAGCAGACTAATACATTAGTGAACCCAAGTCAAGTGGCTGTTTGAGAAGAGGCTGAAGCGTATGGTAAGTGGCTACATGTTGCCAGTCTTGAAGAAGATTTCTTGAAGCAAAGGGTGAAGTTACATTGGCTTGATGTTGGTGAATCAGCATTCTAATATTAAAAGAGAGGCTGAAGACTTTTTCAGTAAGTTTCTAAATCATATTCCGGCGAGTTATCAGGGTGTCTCTGAGGAAGAGCTTCAGGGTTTACTTAAGTTTTGGTGCTCTTTGGAAGACTCTCGGTTGCTGGAAGCAGATGTAACTGCAGAAGAAATCAGAAAGGTTCTCTTTGCTATGCCTAACAATAAATCTTCAGGTCCTGATGGTTATCCTTGTGAGTTTTTTAAAACCACTTGGCCTATCATTTCTCGGGATTTTATTATTGTTGTTCAATCAATCTTCAGAACGGGGGTTTTACCAAAAGGGATCAACTCAACTATTCTTGCTCTTGTACCAAAGAAGTTGGATTCTATGGAGATGAAGGATTTTCGGCCAATAGCCTGCTGAAATTTCTTTTATAAGGTTATTTCAAAAATTTTGGCCAATCGACTAAAGGTGTTGCTTCCAAGTATCATCTCTGAAACCCAGTCTGCATTTGTCAAAGGTAGACTATTTATGGAAAATGTTCTTCTGGCTACTGAGCTTGTCAAGAATTATCATATTGATACAACGGTACCTAATGAAGATTGATATTTCTAAAGCATTTGATTCGGTGCAATGAGATTTTTTTTAAAGAGCTTGAGTATTTTGGGGTTTCCGGAGAAGTACATTCATTGGATCGGGCTCTGTATAACAAGTCCTTCCTTTTCGGTTCAAGTAAATTGTGACCTTGCTGGATATTTCCAAAGCTCAAAGGGACTTCGACAAGGTTGTTCTCTCTCACCATACTTATTTGTACTCTGTATGAATGTCTTATCCATGAAGTTTGAGAAAGTTGTGCTTGATAAGAAGTTTAAGTTCCATCCGGGTTGTAAGAGTATCTCTCTTACTCATCTTTGCTTCGCTGATGATCTAATGATATTTGTTGAGGGATCAAAGAAGTCGATTGAAGGGGATCTATCTGTGTTTGAAGCGTTTGAAAGTTGGTCGGGGTTGTCTATTAGTCTTGAGAAATTTACGATCTATATGGCGGGGGTTGCAGATGCTGAGAAGAGTAGCATTTTAACAAATTTTCCATTTGCGGTTGGGGAGTTACCAGTGAGATACTTGGGTCTTCCCCTTATGACCAAGAGTATGAGACAACAAGATTTCCTTCCGTTATTGGAAAGAATCAGAAATAGAGTTTGATCTTGGACATGTCGTTTCCTATCCTATGGAGGAAGACTTCAATTGATTAACTCGGTGTTGCTAAGTATTGTTAACTTCTGGTCAGGGGTTTTTCGTCTTCCAGGTGCTTGTATAAAGGAAGTGGCAAATTTGTGCTTGTTTTCTTTGGGCGGATCCAAGTCTGAAACCTAGTAGTGCTAAAGTAGTGTGGAGTGATATCTGTTGGAGTAAGGCTGAAGCGGGGCTGGGGATAAGAAACCTTCGTGAAGTTAATAAAGTGTATGGGCTGAAGCTTATTTGGAGATTTCTGTTAGGTGTCTCTTTGTGGGGCAAATGGATTAATGGAAACCTACTTAAAGGGAAGAATTTCTGGGAGGTAAAATACTAAAACCCAGTTAGGGTCTTGGATGTGGAGGAAAATGTTGAAACTGAGAGATGTGGCTAAGCTGTTTCATAGGAGAGAGATGGGAAATGGTAGGCACAATTCTTTATGGTTTGATATTTGGTCTGAGAGAGGGGTTTTAATTGATGTATTGGGTCCCCGTGGTATTATTGAGTTGGGTGTGAGTAAAGATGCGACTTTGGAGGAGGCTGTTATGGTTGTTAGAAGGAGGAGAAGACATCGTACAAATTTGCTTAATGTTATTGAATTCTATCTAAGTAACATTAAAAGTAAGCTTGTTATTGAGAAGGATGATGGTAATCTTAACTGGGAGAAGTGAGTCAGGTTTCAAACAGAATTTTTCTGTTCATGAAACTTGGTCTTTGATGCGCCAGAGGAAGCTTTTTTTTGTGATTGGGCTAATATTGTTTGGTTCTCGCAAGCCACACCTGAGTTTGCATTTATGGCTTAGCTGTCTATTAGAGATAGGATGTCTACTCTGGATAGAATGGCAAGTTGGAATTGGGGTGTAGACACTACATGTGTTCTCTGTCGAAGTGGGTATGAATCTCGTAATCATCTTTTCTTTGAATGTACTTTATCATCTACGATCTGGGAGTATATTGCAAAAGGAATTTTGAGAAGCTCTTATTCTAATGTCTGGTCAGACATCATTGTGCTTATCTCTGATGATTCAAGAGAGAAGATGAGCTGGTTCTGTCTTCGTTATGCTTTTCAGAGTGTCTTATATGCTATTTGGAGCGAGCGCAACAGAGTGATTCATGGGGAGAAATCTATGCATATCTCAATTATCAAAAGATTGGTTTATAAAGGCATCAGAAACAAAATTACATTGGTGCAAAGATGTGAAGCTAAGGGTATGGAGAGTTTGATGCAATTCTGGTTCTCTACTAGAATGTAAATAGGTTTTTTTTCATGTTTTGGAGGATAGGATTCTAGAATGCTATCTAGTAACAAGGTCTACACATTGTTGTAATAAGGCTTTTTTGAATGAATTTACCATTAATTTAAAAAAAAAGAGTAAATCACTTTTAAAATGTGTCTTCTAGATTCAACGCTGTCCTTTTACGTAATAGGAAACACAAAATGTGTCCCTCCAATTTTATATTTTCATAATGTTTTCTTGTAATCGGCCGCATTGTAACTCCAGGCAAGATTCCAAATCAAAGACTTCTTTCCATGTCGATTCTTCGAGTTCTGGTAGATGTGTTTCACACATACTCTATGATCAACCCTAGATAGTTCTACCTTAACAACACTCAATTAAAACATACCGGTATGCCAAACAAGGACGTGACAGAAACCCAAGACTCTACAGCGCTTGGATTGAATCTAAACAAGTAGCAAAAAGAGATATTTATAATCTAAGCAAGAAACAGATGAATTCACATTGACTAATCTATGAAAAGAAACGAAGTTTATCATCCTGAAATGTCTCTGTTAGATTAGAAACATAGGAATAGCTGCTTTGTTCGAAATTCAAGCAGGCGCCAAGTAAATAGCCAACAATTATCAGACTTAAATTCAGGCTACGCACTTACCCAACGGAACACTGAATCACTGATCCACCATAGAAGAAAACAGGACATCTTCTCACTATACTGTTCTGAAAGCCCTTCCTCCTCCAAGGTGGTTAAGATATTCCATACATTGGCAGAGAAAGAAAAGGTCGCTCCAAGAGCCGAATGAGAATATATACATACAGGAAGCGGATTAACTCAAAGTATTCAAAGATCTTAACCAAGAAGTGATGCAGATTACTAAGATCTCTATGCAACGAACTCAACCAAGTGGTGCTGCCTCATCCCCAACCAAAGGTTGATACAACAGTGCTGATGTGATCAACGCTATATTCCACAGACGTCAAATAATACTAACAGGATTCATACAGTATACATTTTTCCCATGATTCAGATGGTAAGAGTCATTTTGGGCAAATGGTAAGAGTCAAGCTTTGTCTTTAAACACATAAGTGAATACACAAATTCATCTCAGATTTACAAAAACATGTACAATAAAACCGACCTCTTGCAGCGTTTCCAAAGAATAGTAAACATTATTGTAGGCGCAGATGTCGAAACTCCATAGCAACAAAACACAAGACCATATATATACATAGACAGACATGTTAAGAAGCAAGATCAGAGACGAAACCCATGGTTCTTAGGACTCTGAGGAACACTGCTTGCTCTACCCCGGAACCTACGTTCCTCACCGTACTTTCCATTACCACCACCAGCCTGTGTATCCCCCCAGCCCGCGCCTCTAGGGAAATCTAACGGGGGCGGAGGTGGTGGCCGAAGTCTACAAGTCAAGTAGTTAGGTGGCTGCTGAAAGTAAGCAGCAGCACTATTGTGGTGGTGATGATAGCCATGTAGCTGCATCTGCTGTGAGATGTTAGGACTGCTCCGTACCCTATGCATCGGGTAAAGCCGACTAAACTGGTAGCTGCTACCCATTTCAGGACCGTATCCATCAGGCGATGACTCAGACTTAGGAGAGGAGGAAGCAGATAAGGTGAAAGAAGGTCGCGTTTTGATTGGTGCACTCTTGCGAAGAATGCCGTTGATGGCTTCGATGTAGCGTTGCTCTACCGTCTGTGACTCAATAGGAGAACCTGATCGGACGGTTGGATTCGCTGGGAACAAGAAGGTTTTGAGCTTGGGAGACTCGTGGTGACGGTGGTATTCGTCCATCATGTGTTTGAGATCTTCATCGGACTTTACGGAGACTAAGGCGTCGAGATCTTCGGGCAGGATTTGGTATTTGAGGACCATGTCGTTCTCTGTCATCTCCGTCAGCTTCTTGGTGAGTTCTGGAAAGATGATGGAAGAAAGATTAATGAACATCGATTTCGCGATAATTGGATTATATATTAATTAATTACCGAGGAAGGTGATGTCTGCAGAGACGGCGATGACGCGGGTTTCGCCGCCGACGTATTTGAGAAGGCCGTCGGAAGGTCTAGGGAGGATTTTGCCGCCGAAACTGCACATGAACTTCACTTTGCTCTTCCCTCCGGTTGACATTTTTGCCGCCAAGATTTGCAGGATCTTTTAAGGTTTCTTTGTAAAAATTAAAAAATATTATAGAAATATATATATATATATAGGAAAATGGATGCCCTGGTCTCTTCCTTCTTCGATAATAATGTAGGAAATGCAATTAATTTTCTTATGAAGAAGAAAGAGGAAGAGACGAGGTTTTGATCAAAATTGAATTTTGCCGACTTCTTTCTAACAAAATGAGGAAAAAAGGTTTTAACTTTTAACAAAAAGCAAGAAAATAGGAATCGTTGCCGTAGGATTCTGTTTGCCTTATTTTGAGATTGTTTCCTATTTATGGACTTTTATGAACATATCGGAAACAATATGCCAAAATTGTGATTTCGTCGGAGAATCGCCGGGGAATATTTCTTAAATGCCTTGAGATTTTTTCAACTTTCATTTGGCTGAGACTATTTTTCTAAGTAGATTTTAGATAATATAATATTAGTTGACGAAAATGAAGAAGATAACCTAATTATTGAAATAAAATTTAATATTTACAAATGTATTAAGAATTTTCGTTGTGATAAATTCTAACTTGAAAATCTCTGCTTTTCTTTTTTTTGCCTTTTTTAATGTTGAGATATTTGGTGAGTTTTTTTTTAGTTTTTTTCTGTAATGAACTATATTCAGTGTGAATCAACGAGTATTTTCTTATTTTCCACATAAAATTCTTATAATAAACTTCAACAACATTGACCAAAAAAAAAAAAAAACTTCAACAACAAAGTTCGCCAAAGAACAAAAAACGCAAGCTAACCATTCCTTGAAAAAGGACAAAAGAAAAACAAACCTAGGCATGGTGTTTCCCGCTTTTCTTGCCCTTCTTCTGTTTCTGCTTCAGTTGCGTCAACCCAGCTGCTGTGATCTTCACATTCCCAACAAGAGCAGCCATCAGCTCTGGATCCGTACAGGCCTTCATCAGCTCTTTCTCCCTTACACTTGCCTCCGACATATGTGTGAACAGATTCATTGCCATTTTTGCAGCTGTCCAAACACATAAACCAAATATAATAATCCAAAAAAACTCTACACTTGCTCATATTAAGGTTAAGATGTGTTTCTATGTACCCTTTCCTTTCTTCATGCTCCCTGGGATCGCTTTGACTCTGTATTTATATGACTGGAGAGCGTTGTAGGGGCCGCACACAGGGACCGCATATAAGAGAACATCAGTTGGTAATGGGTTACCAGTTAGGTAATCGACATCAATCAGTTTTTCTTTCTCTTCCTCCCCAAGCTCATGAATATCTTCTTCTTCCATTACCACTTTGTCCATCTCTGAAGATGATTCTTTCCCATGGCAATCCCTAGCAAGATGTCCCACCTTCTTACACCTGTAACATATTTTCACAGCATCTTCTGTCTCTGCACATGGAGACTCTAATGAATATGTAATGTGAAGAAACAATTTCAGACAGCTGACAAGGTCGTATAAGTTTTACCTTCAGAAGGTTTCTTCTCTTCAGTGACTGCTGGCTTAGTAGTCTGTGCTTCAACATCATTCTTCTGTGGCTTTCCAGAAGACTGCACAAGGAAGATAATTATTTTTTTCCCCAAATTTCATGGTTATTTAACAGAAAGAAAATGGAGAAAGTACTTACTGCCAACAAAGCCATTCGGATTTTTCTTTCTTCTTCGTCTTGGTCAGCATATTTCTCCTTCATTTTCTTAAGTTTACCCCTTTGCCCACGACTAACTTTTTCTCCAGCTGGCTTGTTCTCAGGTATGGTCTTGTTGGCTTGCCTTGAAGAAGAAGAAGAAGCATCTTTTGCCTTCCCTTGCTGCTTTTCTTTCTCAGTGTTACCGCTAGAAACATATTTTTCCTTCCGCTCCGGCTTTTCTTGGCCAGTGTTATTATCAGCGGCTGTGTTAACGCTTTCGCCCATCTTAAGCTTTCTTCTTTGAGCTTTTGATATGTAAGGCTTATCTCTCACTACTGATTTCTTCTCCTGCTCTTCGGTTTCATCCTTTGATGTCTCTATTGTATGGTTCTTGCCTGCCACCGTCGCAGTACCAAGACCAAGGGTTCTATCAAGAAGATCTTCAAGCTGTGACGTAGCTGCTGCAACATTTTCTCCATCAATTCCAGATGAATTCATGTCCAAAGAAGAAGTATCTTGGCTCAATGCTGGTTTTGATTCCTGTAAATTATTTTCTCCTTCCCCAGAAACCTCTTCATTCTCTGCTTCGTTCTCTGACTCAGTATCTGAATGCTCATCAGGAGCATGCGTTTCCATGACAACATCATTCATTCCTTCCTCTTCACCTCTTACCCTTCTTTCATTCAAATGAGCTCCCAAGGAACTCTCGTCCAAACGAAACAACAGTCCGAAACCCATTATGAGTGGGTGCGGTGGAAGGAAGTTTTTCTTACCCCGTATCATGAAACTTCCAACTGTGAGGTATTCTCCAGTAGGAGCTGTTTTACTGACCTGATTAGGATAAACCCACCATGCACTAGTGACAATCTTGGAATCCCAGGCCTGACTATGGCAAACCTGCATCAACGAATTACATTAAAGGTCTGTCATTAACACATTGGACAGCATAGCCACACATTTTAAACCAATTTAAGAGGTGGGTGAAACCACTTACCGTAAAACATCCAGCTTGGTTTAAAGTGAGAGGCGGTACACTTTGTTCAGGTTTATGATTCTTTATCACAGTACTAGATGCTCCATGAAGCTCGGCATGCACATACCTAAGAAAAAGCATGGTGAAAAGAAAGTTATGATAACAGTTGAAAATATAATACCAACACAAAAACTATATATGGAAACTTACAGATCTCCTTTTGACATGTAACGTTTAACTATCATCTCATTTTGCTGAGCATCACGACCACTGATGACCAAGTAGTTCTCACTGCTAATGAACCAATTGAATTTCTCAAACCAGTGAATTTTTCTCATATGTGAAATAGTTGCAACCATTTTCTCCTATTATACAGAAGAATGTAAATGATCAGTTGACTGCAGGTAAGCAAACACACCAACAAGATCAACGGCGATGAAGATGAAAGATTACCTGAGAAAGCTGGTGGCGTGTCTTTTTCTCGGCTGCTTTAAAAGCCTTTTCATGAGCAGAAACAGTCTTCTCCTGTTTGTTTTCTTGTTTCTTCTTCATTTCATACCAGCGCCTGGCATTACCGTGCGCAGAAAGTGATAGGTCAACCTCCACCTACGGAAACCACAAATCATGTCAGAACAAGAAAGACGAGCTTATTTTATTCAATGTAGGGCGATTCAACACCTTTTCCACAGGGAGGGTCTTCTCATCATCATCCATTTCATCGAGATTGTTGCACAACAACAATGTCATGCAATTCTTCTCTAGATTAAGTTTGTCAATTACTCCAGCAACCGGATTTCCTAATTTTTTCTCCTCCTTGACCATACGAGCTAGATCGTCCCAGCCCATACCCTTTGCAAGGGCTACACGAACAGCTAATATGGCAGCATCTACGTCTTCTAAGTTGTACTCAATCAATTCAGCCATATTAACACAACGGTTGACTTCTTTCTTCAGAATTTGAACACGGTTTTCCTACAACATGAGCACAGAAACATTGCACTTACAATGACGAATGGAGAAAACATTGCACTTACATAAACGGAGATGGAAATACCACAAACCTGATCCTGGCGAATCTTGCTGAGTTTCTGACTGGCAGAATCTTCTTTTGCCTTTTGTTGGTATTCAGATCTTTGACTCTCAATCTTGCTGTAGAACTCGTCTAAAGCCGCATCAAAAGTTTCAAACTTTTCATACACTCTTGATTTGAACTGGTTTAATAAGATTGAACAGAACTCATCATACATCTGCAGACAGCCAGGCAAAAGAAAATTAAATATATATTTTCATTTCCCTTTAAGAAAAAAAAAAATAGAAGACTAAGTTAAATATTGACCTTTGTAACACCTCCCTGAGAAGACGTGTCATTCACCAACAATTGTTTCTGCATTAGAATATAACCTTCAGGAACCTTTTGACCATATATAATATCTTCAAGCCAATCTTCAAACACGATGACCGCTTGAACCAAAAGCTGAATCTCATTCTCATCTAACTTCTTGTCTTGTGAAAGTTTGGTACTTGGAACTAAACCAGCATCCAGAATTATGTGCTCCGAGAGCTGTGGCCCGTACCCCAAAGCATCACCAAGAATATTCTTCAAGGTAAATTGTTTAGCTTCATTCGACTTCCCACCCTTCTTGCCTCCATTCTGCTCCTTTGGCTCGTTATCTTTCACTTCAGTATCCTTTAGCGAGAAAGCAGTAAGCGATTCCTGCAGCTTTGAAGCTGTGGTCCTCTCAAAGACTCTACATATCTCTATGGGATAACGGTGGCGAGACATGATAGCAAAACCCTTATTGTCATCTCTACAAAGAATTGCAATAAAAATTCACTCACAAAGTCCACATTCAAAGCAGAAGGTTTTAGCAAAAGAATTGAAAAAACTAACCTATGTGAGCGGAGGAGAGTCATAATCATATACTCAGAATCCGTGAGGATTATATTTCCTTGAGCATACAACTCCAATATAACATAGTGTGCATTAGCACCTAGCCCAAACTGGAAGACAATGATCTGAAGCCAAATAGCAAAAACAAAAAAAAATAACGCAAAAAACAATGGAATCAAACTAAACAAAATATGCATAAAGTTGAATTCCCATTAACCCTATCATAACCAAGCTGCCGCACATCCTCAAGCCTCCTAGTTCGAATATGCTTTCTTAACTTCAAAGTAAACCCAGATGGAGTATTGCTCTTATCCCTACAAGAATGTGATAAAAAAAAAAAAATCAAATCCTTAACTACTGCCAACAAAACTGAAAATATAAATTGAATATTGTTGTAACCTTTACCTGACATAAGCAGTGGTATGCAAACGAACACCAGTTTCCATCAAGAGTAAGACCTTCTCGCTCTCGCCAGATTCAGTGATGCCGCTACTATTCAAGAGCTTGAACATATACGTCTGCAATTAAACAGAGAGTGAATAAAAACCCTAACGGAAATCAAATCGAATCAACTGGAGAGATTTGAACCTTGGGAGATATATCATAGACGTTGGAGCATCTCATGCCGATTAGCCGCTTCAAGCACTTGACCTCTGCGGCCACGTCGGCCGTGTTCATCCGCACCTTCACCATATCTCTTAACCTCTACTTGTCTCTCTCGAAATCGGTTGATTCACTGTATTGATCTCAGAACCTAAAATGAGAAAATCGAGTTTCTAGAACGAGAGAAGAAAGGTCAGGGGGAACAAGAGAGCAGCGTAAACAAGAAAAAAAAAAGATACCTGTGAGCTCTTTATGTGGGTTAGGCCGACTAGAAGATGGGCCTGCAAGGTTCGTACTTATAATGCGCATAGAAGAAAAAGAGAAATTTGTGAGCTTTTTGCGTTGGGCTGGAGATAAGATGGGTCTATAAAAAAAAGTTTGTAGTTTTTTTGGTAACAACTTTTTTTCCCAAACTT
>JABAYD010014500.1:0-15353 GCA_014822095.1 Diplotaxis tenuifolia
TGTGAATGTGAGACTTTTAACAGTTTTAATAATTATTGTTTTTTTTAATCAAAATATAACATATATAAAAAATTAAAATTTCATTATATGATAAATATGACTATTTAATTTATTTTAATAAATTAAAATTAAACAAATATGATAGAGAATGCATAATATTTTATTTAATTCTTAAATATTCAAAATCATTAATTGTCATATATATTTTAGCCTTAATGATGAATTTATGGTTAGTTTAATAAAAAACTTACTAGGACCAACTTATTTTTCCTAAAAATTCTAAAACTCATTATGGTAATGACATATGGCTACAAAAAAAAGTTGTAATGCTTTACAAATAATATATAGGAGATAAAGGTTTGAATGATAATCGCAGTTTTAATAATATAAATAATGCAAAATTAAAATGTGGTGTGCTTTAATTGTGGTTTATGTAGTTTGCGGAAGAAGTACGAATTTTGTAGAAAAAGTGTGGTTTTTAGAAAAACATAGTGCGATTTTGATAAAAATAATAATTTAAAATTAAAATATTTTTTTTTAATTTTGAAATTTTTTTATTTATCTTAAATTTGGAAAAAAAATGTAATGTCCAGATTTCCAATTTTAGTAACTCAAATACTATTTTTACAAACAAATATAATACTGTAATTAAATAATGATATTTTAATAAGTCAAACGAAAATATGCATTATATTTATTTATAAAATAAAATTGTTTGTAGATTTACGCAAGTATATATTATGTTATGGTTTGGTTAAGATTATAAATTTATAAAATAAAATAATTTAATGTTTATAAAATTAAAATATTCATTGACATGATTTTCCAACAATAAATAATATCTACTGTTAATAAAATTAGTCTTTTTTTATCAACAATAAAATTAGCCTTTCAAACTCTGGATTTTTTTGTTCTGAAATTTACAATATGACACATTTTATCATATTTATAATTTAAATTTTATAATAAGTTTTACACAGTGTTGCGATGTGTTTAACTGTTTGTTTTTTCTCTTATTTGTTTATTTAATTTGTCACACTTATCTTAATTCTAACCGATCAAGTCCTTTAATAGAAAAGAATTATCATATAACAATAAATTTACAAGTGATTTATAATTTCTATCACTCAAATTTTAACACAAAATAATTTTCTTGTTATTCATGTAATCATTACTTACATATTAGACTATTTTAGTAGCATGCTTCATCATAAGATTATTTTACCATTACATTGATTTTCTTCGTTTCGGATATTGTTTTTTTACTACAGTAAAATGTTATAAAAATATTTTAATTTTAATATTTAAATAATAATTAAATTTATATTTTTATTAAAGAAGATATTCTAATAAATAAATAAATTTAATCTTAAAATGGAAAATACAGCTTGAACTTATTATATTTTAAAAATATATAACTTAAATAAAAATTAAAATCAAACCGGTTTATAAATATAATTATATAAACAAAAACCAACCGTAAATATTTTGTTTCATAAAATTATATGCATCCACAATTGTCGTTTGTTGTCCATATAGATTCGGAGTTATCAGTTTAGTTCACAAAATCTACATGAATCTTTTATGTTGATGATAAAAAAACGAGCATTGATCCCTGTTTATCCAAAATGTACATATTTTATCTCGTCGAAGATATCTAAAATATTTTAATCACAATTAAGAATTTACCCATGCAAATGGATAACTCCAATACCTACAGAATCATTGATTTGACAATACAAGGACATGCCTTCGAGATTCCCACGACAAAAATTGATAAGACAGTGGCAAATATATTCCAAAATTTTCACAATTCTCAACAGAAAATTCCAAGATTCACAAGCTTCTCAATTATCATCTCTATAAATACCACATATTTCCATGTTTTTTATATTCCAACTAATGTTTTCTTACCTATATCATTAATGTTTGCTTTTGACAAAATCATAACTCTATTAAACTGTTACTAACTCCTATCTCCTTCGATCTTTTGATGTTTCTTCTGATTTTTCATGTATATTTGGGCTGGCCTTGTTCTATGATCGTGATTGTGAAATCTCTTGGATCTATTAGTCCATTTCATGATTTTATGTTTAGTGCTTCTCTTCTCAGATGATTTCCACGAAATACGTTTAAATCTTTGTTACAGATGAGATTTACATATTCAAGTTGTTGGCTATTCCTAGTTATATATTTCGCTTTCTGCAGGGTAATCTATCTAGTCTCCAACAAAAGTTAGGACTTGGGGTAATTTGGTAGGATGATGACTTATGGTTACTTTATTCGTTCTCTTGATTGATCATCTAAAGTATGTTTACCTAATGAACTCATTATTGAATTTACTTATGGTGCTGAGGTTTGTGAAGTCTCTTGGTATGGGTTGGTGATTTGGGCACACAATGCTGGCACGAGAGTAACTATTGAATGCATGGTATTAAATATCTTTAAGAACATTATTCAACATTTCTTAGGACCTAGCTAAGCATGGGTGTCAAATTTTTGTAACCTTTGTTTAAACTTAGGGACCATATTTCTAGAAAAATATCCATTGGTAGACAGCTACTTGCAGATATTGAAATGGAATATAGTGCCACTTGCCAATTTATTATTACTGAGTGTTTTTTTTGTCATCTACTCTTTCTAAATGAGTGTTATTCTATCTTATTTTTTTTGTTTCAAAAAAAATATCACTTTACATTTTCAATACAATTTTAAACACATAATCTATTTATTACCCTTTTAATCAACCAATAGATGTTTTTTGAAATCATTTTTATTTAAATCATGATACATTAAATAACGGTATACTAGTATATTTTTTTATTTTCTTAATACGTGTGAAATATATCAAAATGACACTTATATTGAAACAGAAAGAGTATTACTGAGTGTTTATAAAACTCACGCTACACATAATTATGTCCTTTATAGTAATTTTCAAATAATTTTGTTTAACAAAGCAACTGTTCTCTAATTTAATAATTTACTAGCTTTTGACCTGTGCTTTTCAAACGCAGAAATATTATTAAAAATTTATACGGTTTTTATCTTTGTTTAAAGTATTTTTTGTTATTAAATTAGTAATCCGAAATTTATGGTGATGATTGTTTTGCTTTAACTTTTAGTTTCTGTTTTTATAATTTTTAGGTTTGATTTTTAGTTTTTAGTTTTTAAGTTTTTATATTTTTGATTTTCAAATTTTGGTTATGGTTTTCAGGTTTTAGATCTGATGTGTTAGTTTGAACTCATATTATCAACAAACAAATCCCAAATAATCGAACATCTATTTTAAAATTGAAAAGATGATAATTTTTTTTTAAAAAATTGCAATAATTTATTTTGTAATTAAACAAAAACAAAAATATAATCTGTGTTTCAGCTATTGATTTTGGTTTTTAGTTTTTAAATTTAGTTTTTTGTTTTTCTTTACATTTATTTTTTAAAAATAATTAGTAAATTATTTAATAAAAATAAAATAAATGGTATATTACAATTTTCAAAATATATTGACTTCATATAATTAGTAGATTTCCATATTTGTTAAAGAATTGTTAAGATGTGAAATCTATTGGTTTCATATAATTAGTAATATTCCATAGTTCAAATTTTGATGATATCTAAATATGAATATTAATCGTGTTGGTTTAATTTTAAGTAATACGGTTCAATCATATATGTCATATATTATTTATAAAACTCTAGAAAGAGTCCAAATTTAAGTGACAACTTGTATCAGTAGATAAAAGAAGACTCTGTTTTAATAGAGTAGATATTATTTAAATATTCATATTTTAAGTGATAACATATATTCCTGAACTAAATATGATAGGTGTTTTTTAATATTTAAAAATCCTGATTATCATTATTCATTAATTTATACGTAATCACATTAATAAGAATTTAAGTGGATAATCAATTTATTGATCTATTTGACAACCTTTAAGTTTATTAATGATTTTAACTAAAATGAGATATCTTCTTAAACCAACTAAAGTTTTATGTTTAGAAAATATGTGTTTGGTAGATAGTTCTTGTACTTTCACATTAGTCTTTAGCAGATTTGTAGAAGTTTCGACGATAGTTGGAGAAAAACTCAATGGGTGGTAATAAACCAAAGATAAAGAAAAAATCTGTTTTGCATACAAATAAATATGCGCTAGGTTAGACAATGAAAAACAGGCTACTGTAGGTGATAGATATATAAGAGTATATTAGTCTTAATGTAATTCCTAGATTAATCATGTACTCAGTATATATATTGTACTATTTTACACTATTAAAGTATTCGGTTTACAATCCTATGGTGTTGTAGCACGATACCTAGGGATCCTAAAATTTTTCAGTCGCCAAACACAAAAAAATTCATTCGTTCTCTCTGCTCTCATTCTTCAAATAGCGAGACCATCAATGTTTCTGAAACACAAACCCTTCTCAACGTCAATATGATGAATGTTACTAAACTTACGACATCCAACTTCCTAATGTGGAGCCGCCAAGTTCATGTTTTGCTTGATGAATATGATCTCGATGGCTACATCGGTGGATCCGTTATCATACCAGTCCCGATAAACACCGTTGATGGCATCACAATCCCAAACCCTGAGTATACAATGTAGAAGAGACAAGATAAGCTGATATATAGTGCCCTACTTGGTGCTATTACCGTCACATTCCAGCCAATTCTTTCAACAACCACTACATCACACCAGATCTGGGAAACTCTCTTGGTCACTTGTGCTAAACCTAGCCGAGCTCATGTGAAGCATATACGACAGCAACTCAAAACATGGGCGAAGGGCACCATGACTATCGATGCGTACATCCAAGGTTTCATAACCCGCTTTGATCAATTGGCTTTGCTCGAGAAACCAATTGAGATTGAAGATCAACTTGAGTATGTTTTGGAAGGCCTACCGGAAGAATATAAACATATCGTAGACCAAATAGAAGGCAGACATATAGCTCTTTCGATCTCTGAAGTTCATGAAAAACTTCTAAACTATGAAGTTAAACTTCAAACCAATATTGTCACCACTGCTACAACTCCAATCGCGTCGAATGTAGCGAACTATCGAGGCTCCTACAAGAGCAACAACAACAGCAACAACTACCAGGGACATAATCGCAATAACAACAATCGCAATCATCAACAGGCCTGTCAACATAAGCAGTTCGCGGCTCTGGTGGTCAACCTCCTCGTGGCTATCAAGGCTGCTGTCAGTTTTGCGGTGTCCAAGGACAGTGCTCGACGGTGCCCTCAACTCCAGAACATAACTTCTTTTTCTCAGATGTCGCGTCAGCTCACTCCTAACGCATGCTCGTGGAACCCTCGAGCCAATGTGACAGTCACACAGCCATATAATCCTAAAAATGGACCCGACAGTGGTGCCACACACCATCTCACCACCGATCTCGCAAACCTCTCACTTCATCAGCCATACCGGTGGAGAAGAAGTGACGATTGCTGACGGCTCCAATCTTCCCATTTCTCATACTGGTTCCACCTCCCTAAACACTCCTACTCATTCCTTTACACTAAATGATATACTTTATGTTCCCAATTTTCATAAGAATCTTATCTGTGTGTATCGTTTGTGTAATACTAATAATGTTTATGTTGAATTCTTTTCTACCCACTTCCAAGTGAAAGATCTCAGAACGAGGGTCTGATTGCTCCAAGGCAAAACTAACGACGAGTTGTACGAGTGGCCAATGACTTCCCAGAACACCATCTCTCTCTTTGCTGCTTCAACATCAAAAACAAACAAGTCTACTTGGCACTCTCGCTTAGGTCCATCTTTTTATGTTTTTCAAACTGTTGCTTCTCAACTTTCTTTACCCGACTCTTCTTTGTCTCAAAAATTCCCACCTTGTTCTTATTGTCTTATTAAGAAAAGCCATAAGATTCCTTTTCACACAAATACCATTAACACCACTAAACCTCTCCAATACATCTATACAGATGTATGGACATCCTCGATTTTATCTCTTGACCAATACAAATATTACCTCATTTTCGTTGATCATTACACATGCTACACATGGCTGTATCCTCTCACCCAAAAGTCCCAAGTTTGATATGTGTTCATAAAGTTTAAAAACGTGGTTGAGACACATTTTTTCGCTGCAAGGTTGAGAACTTATACTCAGATAACGGCGGCGAGTTTATCGCGCTTCGCTCAGTCTTAGCGACTCATGGCATATCACACTTCACTTCTCCACCTCACACACCGGAGTACAATGGCATCGCAAGTCGAAAACATCGTCACATAGTTGAGATGGGCCTCATGCTACTTCATGAGGTGTCCTTACCCACGACTTACTGGACATATGCGTTACTATGGTGTATCTCATTAACCGCTTACCAACACTGATGTTGCAGCAACAGTCTCCCTACGTCAAGCTTTTCCAAAAAGAACCAAATTATCTGAAACTATGTATCTTTGGTTGTGCTTGTTACCCTTGGTTGCGTCCCTATACGAAGAAGAAACTTGATTTGCGGTCCTTGCCATGCATTTTTCATAGGTATTTTCTCAACCAAAGTGCGTATTTATGCCTTCATCAACTCACCAGGAGAATCTATGTATCTTTTTATGTAAAGTTTTATGAATCCAAATTCACCTATATGCAACCTTCTCTCTCAAAAGATTCAGTTCCTGAACTCTCTCCACCAGCCTATTCTCTTCCTACAATCATTCCGATACGGTCAAAGCCACTCGTACACACTCCGTCGTCTGCCTCCCCGAGCCAGGATCCTCTCCTGTAACCGTCTTCTACAACAGCGACGACCTCTGCTTCATTGCAGAAAGGTCATCACGAAATAGGTTCATGTAATAATACAACAAACTCGACATCAACAAGTCATACACAGACAACCACAGATAGTAATTCCCTTCATTTTGAACCTGATCAAACTTTAAACCCACAAATCCCAAATAACCATTCACCGCAAAGTTCCTCCTCCAATGAAACTCAATCCATACACACAAATGTCCATCCTAGGACCACCCAAAGAAAAACCAGATAACCAAACCCTCACAGCCATAACCTCCTCTCCTAAACACACCATTCCCAAAACCGTGGCCCAGGCCATGCGAGATGAGAAGTGGAGCCAAGTAATGGGTAGTGAGTATAATTCTCAAATTGAAAATCATACTTTTAAACTTGTATCTCCGCCATCTAATCATCGTATTATTGACACACGGTGGATACATACTATCAAATATTGGCCTAATGGTGATGTTCGCATGCATAATTCAAGATGGGTTGCAAGAGGGTATAACCAGGAATATGCTATTGACTATGGTGAGACGTTCAGCCCGGTGGTCAAATCATTAATCATTCGCCTTACTCTACATCTGGCGGTAACTAACTCATGGCAACTCAAGCAGCTCGATGTTAATAATGCGTTTTTGCAAGGAACTCTCACCGACGAGGTATATGTTACACAACCACGTGGCTTTGAGGACCCTGATTGACCTCATCATGTATGTCATCTATGGAAGGCTTTACACGCTCTAAAACAAGCTCCTCGCGCTTGGTATCAGGAACTTAAAACATTTCTATGCCAAATGGGATGTCACAACTCAGCGGCTGATACTTCGGTTTTCACCTACATCGACAACAAGAACATCCTATACATTCTCGTCTACATTGACGATATCATCATCACTTGCAGCAGCTCCACACTTATCTCTGCATGTATCAATGTGCTTGCTTCCCGTTTCTCTTTAAAGGAACCAACTGATCTTGATTACTTCTTGGGCATTGAAGTCACTCGCACCAGTCGTGGTCTTCATTTGATGCATCACAAGTATATCATAGATCTCCTCACCAAGATGAACATGCTTGAGGCAAACCCGGTTTCCATTCCGCTCACACCGAAACTCACGCTTACTTTGGTGTCACGCTCACAAACACCCCAACAATATACTGCGACAATGTAGGTGCAACATACCTCAACGCCAATCCATCGTTCACTCCAAAATGAAACATCTTGCACTTGATTTCTACTTTGTACACAATAATAACCAATCGGGTGCTTTGCGTGTCACACATGTCTCTACAAAGGAAAACTTGCCGATGCTCTCACAAAACCATTACCAAGATCTTGGTTCAGTGAGCTGATAAAAAAGACTGGAGTGACAAAACTCCCTTCATCTTGAGGGGGCGTGTAGGTGATAGATATATAAGGGTATATTAGCCTTAATGTAATTCCTAGATTACTCATGTACTCAATATATATATATATATATATATATATATATTATATATGTTACACTAATAAAGTATTCTGTTTACAATCCATAGCTACATCTGTAATATTTCAGTCTATTATATATAAAAAATGTTTAAAAAAATTATTCGCCTATTTATTTAACTAAACTATAATTATATTTTCGACCACATATTTGTTAAATTTTTTAGAGTTAAGCGTGTTTGCGCTGGAGTATTGGAATGATGGATAACCTATCCAGAAGTGGTTCGAGATATCGTGCGAGTGAGTTTAAAGCACATGAAAAGGTGATGTGGTGATTGCATGGTCAATAAACAAGACTAATGAGCCTCCGGAAATTTAATGCACATCACCTCGCATGAGATGAATTCTACGGGTCGTGAGAGCGAGCATGGAGGCTCATTAGCCATGAGCGACCAAGGCGTTACAAGTAATATTAGATCCGAATCAGACGCGTGGATTTATGTGTGGGCTAACACTAAGGTGAATAATGATCCCGGGGCGCAACGAAAACGTTGCATTCTTTGAGAGGGGGTGAATTATAACATCTCGATTTGTGGTATATGATATATCTACTTATGTCAATATAGTCAACTTACCTTTTTAGACACATATCCGTTTAGAAATCTAAAGTTAAGGGTGTTTGCGCTAGAGTAGTAGAATGATGAGTGACCTATCGAAAAGTGATGGGAATAACACGGGAAAAGATCATGTGATGATTGCAGAGCTAGTAAAAAAGATTAACGAGCCTCTGAAAAAATAATGCACAGCCCATTGCATGGGATACCCACAGATAAACAGAGGGGATGTGGGAGGTATATTAGCCATGAGCGGTCGTGGAGCTACAATATCATGTAACATGCCAACACTTTGGGGCTTACTGTAAAGATTTGAAAGTGGTGGTTAAATAGTTTCATGCATGACCAACTTTTTTATAGAGTTAAAAGAGATAATAAAACTGAAAATAATATTTTATGCCTCACTATATCGTATATTCTTTGGGAACATTATGATTCGTTAGCTAGAACAGTTTGATGTTTTTATAGGTATATTGGTTTTATTGGTTATTATATTACGGTTGGGTTATCCATATCACATTTTCTTTGAATAATATAGTGGTCTTTTGTTGTAAGAAGTTATTGTTTCTCCTAATTAACATTAAAAGACTATTTTATCAATCAAGCTAGAAGACTGCAATAGAACAAGCAACAAAAACTAAACTTCTATAAAAAGCTTATGCAGTCTTGGCCAAAGTGTCTCCTATCGAGTTCCTTGTTTTGGTATGTGAATAATCTTAAAGTCTTAGAGTTTCCTTGAATAGATGCTAACTCTGTTAACTTCGTATAGAAATGAGGCTTTGTTCGTAGTTTCTTGATCATCGAAAGTATATCTTCGCAGTATGTTCCGAACTTCTGGCAGGGCATATACTAAATCATGTTCTCTTTTGCCAAATGAGAATACTTAACTAAGAATGTAATGGGGACAATCGTCTATCATTGTTTCTCGATCCTATAAATTATAAGCAAAACAATAATAGAATTTTGTTTTAATAGTATAATTAATATACTTTTCTACAAATGATCAATCAACACATTTTGAAAAAAAAAACAAATGAGTTTTTTATCTTTAGTTCGTTTAAACGAGCTCATAAAATTTTGGTAACATTTAGTTTCTCTTCACTATTCCTATTTCAAGAAGTGAAATTTCTCTTTCAAAATAACTGGTGTTTCGAGATCATTTTCACCATCAATTATGATGTTATGTAGAACTATACATGTAAATCTTATATCATAAATCAATTATCATGTTTTAAAATAACAAAACGTGATTGCAAAGTTCTAGAAGCACATTCCACATTTTTCTACATGCTTCTTATTGAATAGCAAGATACTATATTTTTTAAGCCAAAAATTGTTCTATGTTGTATTAATGTCGTTTAAAAAAATGTATTAGTCATTTATTTTCAGGTCACTGTTCCTTTATTTGATTTTATATATCTAATTATTGGATTATATTCCCTCTGTTTCTTAATGTATGATGTTTTAAGAATTTTTTTATGTTTCACAATATATGATGTTTCATTTTTCTAGGTAACTTTTAGCTTTATTAAAATATGTGTAGCAATTATTTTAGTTTCAATTTAGTAATAGATTAAATAATTTTAATAGTATTTTTTTCTAGATAAAAAAGTAACTTTCTTAATAATTGTGCCAATGTGTAAAACATCATACATTTTGAAATGAAGGGAGTAGTATTTAATCAACTTGTGTTTTTTAAATATGGTTTAGATTTAATCATTATAGATTATATATGTACTAAATAAAAAAGTTTAACCGTTTGTATATTTTTTTTGTTATGAATGAAATAAAGTTTGTCAAAGCGTTAGGTATTATTCTGCAGATAAAAAAAAGTTAGAACCTCAAAATGTATTTGTGAAGATCCCTAAGTAGGAATATTTGAGCAAATGTATCATATCTATTGTGATCCACACTTTGCAGCCGTATATTTAGTCTAGATTAATTGTTAACTTTCAAATAAGCCTTAAACTAATAATATAGAAATGTGTTATTATTTAATTAAATGAAGATTAATACATGAATTTAACATTGAAACCGATTTGATTTCCCATGAAACATGCTTCAAGATAACTAACATTGAAACTGTTTGGTTTGTCCCACTTAGGGAGGTGTAGGTATGGGCGTTTGGCTACCCGTTCAAGTTCGAATCGGGTGATTCGGATTTTTAGGTATTTTGGTATAGTTGTCTAGCACCCACACGAATATTTTTCTATTTTAGATCGGATTTGGATATATTCGTTACGGGTTCAGTTTATTTCGTAAGTACTCAAACAAACCAAAATGACTATACTTAGAATTTTCTTTGAAAAACTCAAAAAAAATAAACAAAAATAAAGTAACATATTATGTAATCCCAAAATAGCAGAGCGATTTAATAACCAAAAATTAAACAAAAAAAAATAGTCTTAGATCATTAAGAAACTGAAAAACCATTTTCTTATCACTCATCCTATGACACTAAAAGAATAAAATTTCTGATGTCAGAAGAGTAAGAAAATCACAATAAAATATATTACAGATGCACCAAAACATGTTATTACCTAAACCTGATCCATATTAGCTTAGTCCTCTAGTTTTGTGGATGTGATACATGTTCAGACTCTGTTCCAATAATGTAAAAGTTAGAGTTAACAAACATGAAACGAGATAACATAGCAATATACAAGAATGTTACAAACCTCTCTCCATGTTTACTTCGTACTCAATTTCTCCAAGTATCTGAGCATTGGTGAGGACCTTTGATTCAAGTATGATATCTTGTTTCATCCATTATTCTGAACACATGAGAACCTCAACCATATAGTGAGTTAAACAACTCCTATGTGGGTCTATTAACCTCCCACTCGTGCTGAATGCACTTTCAGATGCAACCGAGGAAACTTGCATAGCAAAAATATCACGAGCTATCTGTGAAAGAATAGGGTACTTGCCAGAGTTTACTTTCCACCAAGAGAGAACATCATAGTCAAGTTACATCTGAATCTCAACATCAGCCTCTATGTAAGCATCCATTTCATTGATGTCTCTCACTCCACTCTTCTTTAACAGTATATTGTACCTTTTCAACAATCTCCTTCATGCAGTCATGCAGCCGACATTATCACCTTCACTTGATTTGGTGTCTTGTAAGCTCACTGGCGATATTTCTCTACCGCAGCCTCAGTTCCTCTCCTCTTTTTCGCACGTGAGCTTTGGGTCGGAATTTCCTGAATATTCAGGGAACTTAATCTTCTCGATATGATGCAATATTATGTTGGTATGTGAGGCGTGAATGGGGTTCTTCGAGTTTCCTCGGTGACTTGGTGTATATCGGGAGCCGAGCTCGTTGCTAGGTGTACGATAGCGTGGATCCTTCTGAGTTCAGCGCCGTTTCTTTCCACGTAACTCTAGAATGCCCCCATTCTGCTCGGAGATCCTTGGTCATCTCTCCGCGCGTCATCATGTGTCGTCCCGAAGGGATCGCGTTCTTGGACATAGTCTGCCAACAGGGTGTACCCGGTTCGGAGGGGCACGCTCATCCTTTAAGACAGATGGTCATCTCGAGCCGAATGCCGAGGTGGGGACGTATGGGTCCTGGTCCCCCCTTGGATTCCTACTGACCCATTCATTGCGGGAACTTGTTACGTTATTGACATGAATTTATTTTATTTGTTTGTCTGATGATTGATGTTGAGTCTTTAGTTGATGTTGGAACTTGCTTCTATCATTTTGAGTTGCAGAGTCCATGCAGCACTAGTTCGATCAGAAGTCCAAAGCAGAAGTGTATTCTCTTGGATTGCAACAACTCCGGATGTAAGGTAGCTGAAGGAAGAATAGCTTAAACAGATCCGAGTGAGTTGTGCCACTTTGTACCCCTAGGTCCAAATGCAAGCAAGGTGTAGGTTCGGTTGTGGCATGGCCAAATGACAAAATCAAGTTTGTTTAAAACAGCTTTCAAGTTGTTTTGTCGGTTATGTATGTTTAAGTACTTATATGCTCGGTTAAATCATGTGTAATATTATTTTATGGTTAATAAACAAAAAAAATATTATTATGATGTTTAGCTTCTTAAATCATGTGTAATATTATGATGTTTAGGTTGTTAAATTTACATATAACCATAAGCTTTAAAAATTGAAACCATAAACGATGGCTACTGTAAACCACACGATCTGATTAACATCTCACCGTTAAATCAGCAAAACTCATAACCCTAAGCACATCTCAAAAAACCTCTCTCATCTCTCTCCTTCGACCAACAGCCACAACTCATATCTCTCTCACGACTCATATTGCCGCAAGAAGGAGATACAACAACGAGGTACGGTTAAGTTTTATTCAATCTTAGGTTTCAGAATTTCATACAATTTCAATCTTAAGTTTCACAATCTGATCCATTTTTTTGTAGTTTTCCTCACGGTTAACACGGACGAGCAAAGTTGGCAGAGACTCCTAAAGGTTAAGTCTTTCTTACATATGAACCTTAGATGAGACAATTTCTACTTAAAAACTGACGTAGGTTTCTAATTGACTTTTCCTAATATTGTTCAAAATTGTTGCTTTGCTATTATATTATTCAGAAATGCAAGCTAGGAAAGAAATAGTCTTAGCACTTTTGGCACATGGAATCATTCCACCACGCCACCAACAGCCACGACAAAGAGCAATTCATATTTCACAACGCCACCAACAGCCACGACGAGAAGCAGTTGATGTTCCACCACTCCACCAACAGCCACAACAAGAAGCAGTTGATGTTCCACCACTCCACTAACAGCCACGGCAAGAAGCAGATGATGATGTGCTCGGGCTCACAGAACGAAAGTACGGAGAGCACGACAAGAAGCATATGATGATGTGGTCGAGCTCACAGTACGACAGTACGAGATGGCTCTTGGATACTTGTACCCCGTTGAGGAAGATGATCCAATGTACCAAAGACTTATAACTAACATGCGAAAGAAGGCAGGAACCTCATCTCAACGCAAAGGCAAAAACTGAATGAATTTTCATGATAGTTATACCTGTTCTTTTATGTTTATGTTTTGAATAGTATGAAATTCTCTTTTCAATGAAGCTGGATGAATTTTTCAGTTTATGTTCTGTCGGTTATGTATCACTAATGTGTGATAGAATGTTTAAGTACTTATGTTTATGTTAAAGCTGAATGTAATGTAATCTATTCTTTTATGTTTATGTTAAATCATGTGGAAACCCTTAATGTCTAAAGTACAAACGAGAAGCCTTAAAGTGCATAATTTAAACAATCAGACCAAAAATTTAGAACCCTAAACCCTAACGTGAAAACCCTAAACCCTAAAGTACAAACCTACACCCAATGCCATAATTTTTCTTGATTTCACTACTTTGGTCATTATAAAAATGATATTGTAATCTTAATTTCCTAAAACTTATTAGCTATAAATTTTATAAACTCTCATTTGCTCAAAACCCTATACCCTAAAACCTTTGTATATACAAATAAGTAGTAGTGTTTATGAACATATGAGTTAGATTGTTCAATTTTATAAAAGCTCTTATAGAAAATTTAAATTTATACAAAATATTTTTTTTTTTAAAACTCGGATACTGATATTTTACTTTTAAGATTTAATTTATATTTTTGGTTTAATATCCTATCTTATATATTAATTTTAAGAATTTAAACGAAATTAATACACTGAGCTAATAGGAGAAATCACTAGGATTGCAGACGTGGCGAGTCTGAGCGGATGGATGTCTCTCGGCAACTTTGATCTGAGACGTTATTTTCTTAGCCAATGAAGAGCAATCACGAAGATTGCACTCTGATTAATCCTACACTGTTCGATTTATCTCCATAACTATGATCAGAACCGTTAGTTTTTTTTATGTATCTGTTAGCATTTATTTGGAAGATTACAGAACACAACTTCTCGTGTTATGTTTTGCGAGCTTTGATTTGGAAGAACCGTTCATGTATACGCCGATTGAAAGAAATCTAATGGATAAGACATGGATTTGGCTTCCAAGGTATAACCTAAAATCTCTCGAGCTCACTTGTACTAACCGATTGAAAGAAATCTAACTTCTTTTGTCTGATTCTTGTAGAAATAGTCACTAGTACTCAGAAGGAGCAACTAATTTCGTGAATTCGTCATCAAGAAGGATGAGAAGTCTGTCTGAAATGTTATGCCCTTGTAGAGATTGCCGCAATCTGAGCCATTTGTAACTGGACAACATTGTCGTGCATTTGGTGATTAGGGGTATGGATAAGAAGTATAAGAGTTCTTGTTGGAGTATTCATGGTGAAAAAAGAGATTCTGCAGAGGACAGTGTTCTTCAAAATGAAACGGAGGCATTTGATTTGTTTAAGACATCATTCTCCATGGATGAAGTTGGTCCAAATCATACTGCTGAAAATGGGGTAGAGACAAATGAAGATGATGAAGCACCAGAGGAATCTGAGTTTAGAAAAAAGCTAAGAGACGCTCAAACGCCATTGTACTCGGATTGTATCTAACACACAAAGGTTTCAGCTATCGTGGGTCTTTACAGATTCAAGGTTAAAAGTGGTGTGT
>JABAYD010014509.1:0-13586 GCA_014822095.1 Diplotaxis tenuifolia
TACTAAGCTTCTAAAAGCATGGACAGACGAAAATCCAGGGAAGCGTTTTTACAGATGTCCATCTCACGGATTCGTCTCGTGGTTCGATGAAGAGGAACCCCATGGCTGGCAGAAGACTAGTCTGCTAGAGGCTCGAGACCACATCCATCGGCTGCGTAATGATATACAAAAATTGCAATCAGAAATTAGGGTTCTTAAGGAGCAACAATATCCGGTTTTACCCACTTCCGGCGACAATTTCCAATTACCTCAAACAGGTGAGGACCATTCCGAAGAGTATCAGCAGTTACAGACAGAGGCGGTGAAGGCGACTGAGAGAGAGAGAACGTTGCGGCTTGTTCTCCTAATTTCGTGGGGAGGGTTTCTTGCAGCAACGGCAATTATCATAACCTTGTCTAAGCCTTAGTTTGTTTATTCTGAATGTTAATGGGGGGGGGTGTCGTATCAGAATGTACCACTGTTCAGTTTATCAATTATTTGAAGATCCGAGATATTTGTATGTTCTTGACAAACACAAGTCTATTCCAACCCAATATCAACTCATGTTGGGATACTTTCAAATTTACCGTCTAAAATAAATATAATGCATTTGGTTCTGGTCCATAACCGCATAATCAATTATTTAACTTAACAACGTACTACCCATGATTTGTATGGATATATACAATATTAATGGTCACTATAGTACGTTAGCTGTCCATACGATTCTTATAAAGGAAAGTCCGACCGTTTCATGGTTACAAGTTTGAAGCTTAAAGGGTTTAGGTTCGACTCGATTTAGGTTTCCTGGTTATTATGGTCTTAATGGTTTTGGGTTTTACAGTTTTAAAGTTTTACGATCCATGGTTTTATGGCGTAGAATATATTATCTGCTGTTAACCTTTTAACCAGGCCGGATTTATGGAAAATGATTTTATTTCGCTTTTCACTTGAATTGTTAACTGGTAAAAAAATAATAATGATTAGTTAAATATGAAGTTGGCCAGTTAATGTATCTATATCGATTGTGGTAACGTTTTACAAATCGATTGTTAAAGTGAAACCCTACACCCTTATACTGTGTTAACGTTTTACATATCGATTGTTCTATGGGTTACCGTATATTATTTGGTGTTTTCGGTTTAATCAGACGGCAGTTACGAAATCTGATATTATACGCCTGTCCCCACCATTTCTTAACTGGTAAGTTATGATATCGATTACCGGTTATTGTTATAAATAGCTAGATATATTTGTCCTTGGCGCATCATTTCTCCGTAACGTAATACTGTTTTGGGATACAGGTTTAGGGTTTAGATTTTACGGTTAACTTTTCGGAATAAAAGGTGTATGGTATAAGGTTTAACTTTACTGTTTCAGGTATAGGGTTCTCGGTTTAAAGTTAAGGATTTATGGTTTAGGGTTTAGGGTTTTGGGTTGATGGTTTAAGGTTTAGGGTTTTGGGGTTGAGGGTTTAGGGGTTTAGGGTTTTGGGGTTGAGGGTTTACGGTTTAGGGTTTGGGGTTAAGTTATGATATCGATTACCGATTAATGTTATAAATTGCTAGATATATTTGTCCTTGGCGCATCATTTCTCCGTTACGGTATACTGTTTTGGGATACAAGTTTAGGGTTTACATTTTACGGTTCACTGTTCGGAGTAAAAGGTTTATGGTATAAGGTTTAAGTTTACTGTTTCAGGTATAGGGTTCTCGGTTTACGGTTAAGGATTTATGGTTTAGGGTTTTGGGGTTAAGGGTTTAGGGCTTAGGGTTTTGGGGTTGAGGGTTTAGGGCTTAGGGTTTTGGGGTTGAGGGTTTAGGGGTTGAGGGTTTGGGATTTTAGGGTTTATGGTTTAGGGTTTGGGGTTAAGTTATGATATCAATTACCGGTTAATGTTATAAATAGCTAGATATATTTGTCCTTGGCGCAGCATTTCTCCGTTACGGTATACTGTTTTGGGATACATGTTTAGGGTTTACATTTTACGGTTCACTATTCGGAGTAAAAGGTTTATGGTATAAGGTTTAAGTTTACTGTTTCAGGTATAGGGTTCTCGGTTTACGTTTAAGGATTTATGGTTTAGGGTTTAGGGTTTTGGGGTTGAGGGTTTAGGGTTTAGGGCTTAGGGTTTTGGGGTTGAGGGTTTAGGGTTTAGGGGTTGAGGGTTTAGGTTTTACGGTTTAGGGTTTAGTGTAGCATGTTCACTGTATAAAATGTGATTACTGGTTAATGTTCTGTACGGTTTAAATGAAACTATGTAACGGTTCATTGTTGACGGTTACGGATTGACGTTATACGGTTTTATATTTGGATAACGGATTGAAGTCAGAGTTGCTGGGTTATGGTTTAATACTCTCGACCTTCTGTTTATTGTTTATATGGTTTTAGGTATTCTTATCCGCTCCAATTTAATATGAACTGGAGATTTTTCCCCGGTTTATTTTTGAAAGTTAGCCGGTTAAGTCTATACCAATAACTAACCTTCCAATGGGTTAATACGATGGGTATACTATTTATTGTTTATATGGTTCTCGGTTTATTTATCCGGTCCAATTTAATATGAACCGGCAATTTTTTTCCGGTTTTTATTTTTCAATGATAACCGGTTAAGTCTATACCAATAACTACCCTTCCAATGGTTTAATACTCTCGGTATACTGTTTATTGGTTAAAGGGTTTTCGGTTTACTTATCCTCTCCAATATAATATGAACCGGATATTTTTCCCGGTTTATTTTTCTATGTTAGCCGGTTAAGTCTATACCACTCACTACCCTTCCAAGGCGGATTTTACGACGTTTGTAGGAGAGACCATTCATTTCCCCAAATTGGAAATAACAAGGGTTTCTCTCGTACGACGGAGATTTTGAACCCACCCCCGAAGTCACCCCGAAATCAATCGCCGGAACCACTCCTCACCGACCGTAGGTAAGTATGTTCCCGATTTATGTTTTAGTACAAACGATTTTGGGGGAGATCGATATTGAATCTCGAAAACAAAATGGGGTTTTCCAATTAAGTTGCTAAATTGTAGCCCGATCTCCTATTTTACGCATCTCCCGCTTCATGTTTTGTTGGATCTACTGATTCTATATCCGCCTCTCAGATTTTCAATCCTAAATTTTTTTTCGGGGTTTCTAATTAATCTATGTAGATCGAGAGGGAGTTCTTGTATGCCTAGTCTACGATTTCATCTTATTATTTGTTTCAAAGAATAACGTGTTCACTGTGGTGCAGATGGTAAATCATGACCTCGTTCCGCCCACCAATGCTCATTTCTTTCAACCCCTTCTACCTGGTTTTCAAACTCACCTTGTACATACACTCACTCACTTCTATCTCTTGGTTATGCATTATGATTTCACAAATGCTCATTGCTTTACCTTTACTTAACCTCGCAGACCATACCATTGGCTTTCTACGCTAAGCACGTCGAAGGAAAAGCAACCGAACAAATTGTCAAACTAAGATCCGACGTTTCCGACAAAACTTGGGAAGTACAATTACAAGGCAGGAGGCTAACCCGCGGGTGGAATGATTTCATCGCAGCACATAACCTTCGGATCGGAGACATTTTGATCTTCAAGCATGAAGGAAAGATGGTGTTTAATGTAACTCCATTTGGCCCTAGCTGTACTGAGATTCAATATAGCGATTCTGATATCATGAACGACACTGCCGACGGGGATGCTGATGACACATCTGACTCTCACCAGGAAATTTGTAAGTTACGATCCCCTTCACCATATTAGCAGTTCTAAACTTGTGAGGTATTTCAAGTATTCTCTCCTATTTTCCAGGCGGCAGTGACGTCTCAGTTGACTACTGTTTCGTTGCTACAGTCACTGCTTCAAATCTAAAACATGATAGACTGGTGAGAATAATATGTTTTGTTTCTCTGTTTAATACATGTCAACCATATTGTAGAATTAATGCAGTACTGGTTGTGTGCAGTGTCTACCTGTGAGGGCAACGCGTTCTATTGCTTTGAACAAACAATGCGACGCCATAATTCTAGTGAACAAAAAGGGAAAGGCATGGACTGTGAGTTTGAGATTTAGAGAGTCGGGTGGATTGTATTACATTAGCAAAGGATGGAGAAGCTTTTGCGTTGAAAACGGGAGCAAAGAGGGCGACTCATTTGTCTTCAACTTGGTTGGAGACGGAGAATCCACTCCAATGTTGTGTGTATGTCCTTCGGAAGATGTGTAGGAAGATGGGTGACTGTTGATTTCTTCGGTTGTTTAACGGTAACGTCAAGTATGTTGTTTCCTTTTCTACTTAGTATGTTCGCGGACGGATTCCGTTATCATGTTTATGTACTGCGTTGCTATGTTTCTTTCTATATAAAATTTGTAACTACAATTTGAACCTCTTCTATATGTATGAAGTCAGTCTTTATTATTTGTCTACCGGTTATTATGTATATCCGTAGGCATATCCGAAACAGTTTTATGTTTACCAGTTACGTTTTAGTCGAGTACAGGGTTGGTTTTCATTATATCCGGCTAAGTTACCATTTCGCTGGCAATTTAATATTTGTGCCTGCTAATTGTTTTCTTTGACTAAATTGTCGAACTTAAACAGTGGGAAGACAACACTACCCTATCTAACACACGGTGAACCTAACTACAAACCATTGTGAGAACAGAGATAAAAGATTTGTTACCCGGTAAATATCATACGTAACAATACAATAGTATCATATGCCAAGCTGAACGTTAAGTCTTTGTAATTTTATACAATACATTCCTCGGATCTAATTTCAGTCTGACTTCACCCCGTTATCCAAATGTAAAACTGTAAAACTCAATTCGTTACCGTCAACAATAAACCGTTACATAATTTCATTTAAACCGTACAGAACATTAACCAGTAATCGCAAATTTTACCGTGAACCGTCAAACATAAACCATAAACCCTAAACCTTAAACCCTATACCCTAAAACTCTACACCCTAAACCCAAAACTCTAAATCGGAAAAACTTAAACTTTCGCGTTATACCGTAAACTTTTTATTGGAAACAGTGAAAGTAAAATTGTAAAACCAGAAACCTGTATCCGAAAACGGTAAACACTTACGCAGATATGATGCGCCCAGGATATGAAACATAAAAACCAGAAACCTAAAATGAGGGCAAATAACCGTAAACAATAACCGTTAACCGAAAGCCATTAACGGGACAAATATATCTAGCTATTTATAACATTACCCGGTAATCTATATCAAAACTTACCTGTTAAGAAATGGAGGGGACAGCCAAATAATACCAGATTCCTTAAGTCTAGTCTGACTAAACCGTACACACCTTATAATATACAGTAACCCGCAAAACCATCAATATTTAAACCTTTAACACTGTATTACGGTTTACGGTTTAGAAGCTGAGATTATGGGGTAGGATAAGTTTTTGGTTTTAAGGTTTTCGGTTTAGGGTTTACAGTTTACGGTGAGGGTTTAGGGTTTAGGGTTTTGGAGTTTAAGATTTAGGGTTTAGGGTTTAGTGTTTAGGGTTTAGGGACAAGGTTTTACGGTTAAGGGTTTACGGTTAAGGGTTTAGGGTTAAAGGTTTGGGGTTTAGGGTTTAGGATATAGGGTTTAGGGGGGAGGGGGTTTTGGGTTTAGGGGCTAGGGTTGAAGAGGGAGGGGGTTTAGGGTTTAGGGTTAAAGTTCTACGATTCCTGAATTTAAGGCTTCGTGTTAACGGTTAAATTAGACTGGATTTTCGGAATATGATATTATTTAGATGTCTCGTACCTTTGTTAACCGGTTAAATATAATATGGGTTAGTTACATATAAAGTTGGTCGGTAAGGATTAGAGTTTAGGGGCTAGGGTTGAGGGGGGAGGGGGTTTAAGGTTTAGGGTTAAAGTTCTACGATTCCTGAATTTAAGACTTCGTGTTTAGGGTTTAGGGTTAAGGATTAGAGTTTACGGTTTAGGATTCGGAATATGATAACTTACCGGTTAACAAATGAAGGGGACAGCCAAATAATTTAAGAATCCGTATATCCCGTCTAACGTTGGGTACAACGGTTAGTTTTAACAAACAAGGCTACACCGCTATTTGTTTAAGGTATTACGGTTTCATGAATATGGTTTTAGGGTTTAGGGATAAGGTTTTACGGTTAAGGGATTATAATTTAGGGTTTAGGGTTAAGGGAATAGAGTTTAGGGTTTAGAGTTTAGGGTATAGGGTTTAGGGTTAACGGGTTTAGAGATTAACGGGTTAACGGGTTTACGATATAGGGTTTAGGGTTTAGGGGGGATGGGGTTTAGGATTTATGGTTTAGGGTTTACGGTTTACGGTTAAGTGTTTAGGGATAAATTCCTACGATTCATGAATATATGGCTTCATGAATATGGGTTTAGGGTTTAGAGATAAGGTTTTACGGTTAAGGGATTAGAGTTTAAGGTTTAGGGTTTAGGGTTAAGGGATTAGAGTTTAGAGTTTAGGGTTTAGGGTTTAGGGTTAAGGATTAGAGTTTAGGGTTTAGAGGTTAGGGTATAGGGTTTAGGGTTAAGGGTTAAAGGTTTAGAGTTTAGGATTTAGGATTCGGAATATGATAACTTACCGGTTAACAAATGAAGGGGACAGCCAAATAATTTAAGAATCTGTATATCCCGTCTAGTAAAAACGGGTACAGAGGTTTAGGGGCTAGGGTTGAGGGGGGAGGGGTTTTAGGGTTAAAGTTCTACGATTCCTGAATTTAAGGCTTCGTGTTTACGGTAAAATTAGACTGGATATCCGGAATATGATATTATTTAGCTGTCTCGTACCTTTGGTAACCGGTTAAATATAATATGGGTTCATTACATATAAAGTTGGTCGGTAATGTATATACAAATATGTACGCAATCAATATTATAACTTACCGGTTAACAAATGAAGGGGACAGCCAAATAATTTAAGAATCCGTATATCCCGTCTAACGTCGAGTACAACGGTTAGTTTTAACAAACAAGGCTGCACCGCTTTTTGTTTAAGGTATTAGGGTTTCATGAATATGGGTTTAGGGTTCACGGATAAGGTTTTACGGTTAAGGGATTAGACCTTACGGTTTAGGGTTTAGGGTTAAGGATTAGAGTTTAGGGTTTAGGATTCGGAATATGATAACTTACCGGTTAACAAATGAAGGGGACAGCCAAATAATTTAAGAATCCGTATATCCCGTCTAACGTTGGGTACAACGGTTAGTTTTAACATCAAGGTTTGTTTAAGGTATTAGTTACATATAAAGTTGGTCAGTAATGTATCTAAAAATATGTACGTAATTAAAATTATAACTTATCGGTTAACAAATGAAGGGGACAACCAAATAATTTAAGAATCCGTATATCCTGTCTACCGTTGGGGTGGGGTTTTGGGTTCAGGGTTCAGGGTTCAGGGTTCAGGGTTCAGGGTTCAGGGTTCAGGGTTCAGGGATAAGGTTTTACAGTTAAGGGATTGGAGTTTAGGGTTTAGGGTTCAGGGTTAACGGGTTTAGAGATTAACGGGTTAACGGGTTTACGATATAGGGTTTAGGGTTTAGGGGGGATGGAGTTTAGGGTTTAGAGTTATGGTTTAGGATTTAGGGTTTACGGTTAAGTGTTTAGGGATAAATTCTTACGATTCATGAATATATGGCTTCGTGTTTACGGTTAAATTAGACTGGATATACGGAATATGGTATTATTTAGCTGTCTCGTACCTTTGTTAACCGGTAACATATAATATTGATTAGTTACATATAAAGTTGGTCAGTAATGTATCTAAAATTATGTACGTAATCAATATTATAACTTACCGGTTAACAAATGATGGGGACATCCAAATAATTTAAGTATCCGTATATCCCGTCTAGTGTTGGGTACAACGGTTACTTTTACCAAACAAGGCTGCAACGCTTTTTGTTTAGGCTATTAAGGTCGTACTGAATGTCCAATAAATATGTTTGAAGGTTTCGTAACAACATCTAGATTATCATAGAAAATTGATCATATATCGTCCCAAGTAACCAAATTTGCCCAATTGGAAAGTACCTACCTGTTAAGGGGTTCCACGTTGTTGTGACACAACCATACATAAATGATAGTAGATTCAACCAACATTGCATAATTAAGGAGGAACTTTTATTTATAATTACAAGACGCGTTATCCAAATCCCCTACAAACCCCATGATGGACAAACAACGTCCTATTTTACATAGTCCCAGACACTTATTATGTCTATCCATCACCAACCTTCATTCCATACAATTCATCCCTTGCGTTAAGCTTCTCCTCTACTGCATTACATCATTTTCAATTATATAGGGTTTTTGCAAGTCACTTTGTTGTGTCCCAGTGCCTTGCACCTGCTGCATGCAATCCTCCTACGAATTGACTTCACCTACACGACAACAAAATTATATAGCTTTCTATGTAGGGCGTGGATCTACGTCTTCAATGATTTATTAGCATGTAAAAGGAAGAACAATTACCAGTTTCTCTCCACGAGAAAAGTAATGTAGCTTCTTAGGTCTCCTTGGGGGCCTACGAGTAGCAGGTGGAGAGAGCCGAAGACCAAAGAAAGCTGATGGCAACTCTGAGAGTGATGTATAATCGGTGACAGGGGTTATGGTTCCTTCATAAGCACCTCTGAGGGAACTGATCTTGTACGCATCTGTAACCATACTCTCCAATTGGACATTAGACGTCAACGCAGCAGAAACAGCGTGTGAACACGGAATCGATAGCATCTGAAACTCAAAGCAACTACAAGTGAATTCACAGATGTTGACATGGAAACTGCATCCTTTCTTGTTGCGCACTTGAAACTCTTTCTCACCAATCTCAGCAACTTCATACCCACCAGTTAACTCAAAGTTCCTTGTAAGAATTCGAAGAATACGAGGACTCAAGACCTCAGCATTCTTATTTGCAGCCTCACGCCTCGTCGCAAACCAGGTCATTAGTTTCTCTCTTATGCAATCCACCAGTGGTATTATAGGGAACTCACGGGCTTCCCGCAAGACAGAGTTCCAAGATTCCGCTAAATTGGTGGTCATTATGTTGTATCTGTTACCATCAAAGTGAGAGCGAGCCCAATGTTGGAACCCAATGTCAACAAGGTATGCAGCACATGCTGGATCCATTTGTTTAATCTCCTCAAAGGTTTTGTAGAAGTCCTCCAAGCGATAGGCACGCGCCGCTTTTGCAGCGAGATATCCTAAGTGTCTCCCCTTGAAGTTGGACCTGATGTTCCGTTTAAGGTGGATGACACAAATACAATGTCCGGCTTGTGGAAAAACCTGAAAAGAACGAACGATTCGTTAAGTAAAAAAAGGGTAATATTTATAGTAAATGGGTACAGAGAATGATTACAGGATAAATTAAATATTAGTCAGGTTTTCAATTACGTAGACGGACAAGAAATTACTTTACCTTTGAAACGGCCTTGAATATGGAAGGATGCCTATCAGAGATAACAACCAGCCCTATTTCGTTTGGAACAAAGACTGAAAGTTGCTTGAAAAACCATTCCCAAAACATATCGTTCTCGCTGTCGACAATGCCAAAAGCCAAAGGGTAGATCTGATAATTACCATCTTGTGCAGAGGCGGTAAGTAAACACCCTGCATATTTCCCTTTCAAGTGTGTTCCGTCGACAACCACCACTTTCCGCATAAACGAATATCCCCTAATGCAGGCTCCCATGGCTAGGAACATATATTTGAAACGGTTCACCCCCTCCTCATTGGTTTCTGTTTTCAAATCTGCCACCGTCCCCGGATTAGCGGCTACAGGGGCATTAAGATAATATGGTAGGTGAACATATGAAGCATTGCATGATCCGTGACTGTTATCTACTGCCAAATCCCGTGACCTCCAGGCTTTCCAGTAGGAGATACTCACATTATGGTCACCCCTCATCATTCTTCTTATTTCCCTTGGTTTCGGTCCTCCACCAACACCACCAAATTTGGTTTTCATTAACTCTCCAACCACTGCAACTGTCGCTTGGTTTTTATACCCGGCACGCACGTTGATCGAACAACAATGCTCTCTGACGACCTTTCTGACTTCAAAAATATCACAATCTTTCAAGCGGGCAGCATAAACACGCCATGGACACGACGAACCCTGGCAGACAAGGATCATCAGCCTCTGGTCTGATTTGGGACTTCTGAAGCAAAACTTGTTCTCAATTGCATACAATGCCATGTGTTGCTTGAACGCATCCTTAGTTGGAAACAACATTCCGACCGCAAGTTGAATCCCATAATCACCTATATCACCTGTTAATTGGCAAAATGTTACTGTTAATACTTGCAGCTTCGTCATTTAGTTTGGAGGACACTATCTTAACCAACACAAGCGAATACTCATTTACTGGAAAATCAAAAGAAATGTACCCTGGAGAGGAAGTCAATTACTACATAATTTGTACAATGGGAACATGATTTTTGGTGGAGAAGTATAAATGGAAAGCGTAAGAAATATTTGCTAGCATTTTCATAGTAAAATAAGCATAGTTTTCATTGATATAGAAGCGGTTACAGACATGTTTGAGGGACAAAAACCAAACCACCCCCAAAATACAGAGTCACACAGATTCATAGCCATGCAACCCAAATCAGATACCATCGAACAACATTACCGACCAACCTTATGACCTAGACGGTTACACAAAAGTTTAACCAGATAGTACCACATTAACTGGTTATACTTTAAGTTAACCGTCTACCAAAAAGACACCCTTCTAACCCTTAACAGATATTAAACATCATTATATATTACAAACTCCTAATTATTTTGATAATTCCTTAACGACACCCACCCTCAGTCTGGCTGCACTCCGAAGTAGTGTCGACCGCAGTGTCCGTCGCCAACTTTGGTGGTGTCTCCACTTGAGTTCCTGCATTTTGTGGCTTCGCTTTTGGAAATGTTGGAGATGGGGAAGCAGAGTCAGACGACTTATCTGCGAGTGACTGGCTTAGACGAATGGAGGCAATGGGCACCTCATCAAGGGAATCTGTAATAGAAGAAAAATTAAGCTAGAACTCATAATTGTTCTATGACTGGTACCGAAAAATATGAACTGTAACGTACTTAAGCTAACAATGTTTTCAACAGACCATCAATACTAACCTTCATTCTGAGCCGAAGATTCAATGCCACATGTGGCCTTGGAGTTTACTTCGCCAACATCTCCGGCTACAACCTGAGAAGAGACAATCGCAGTAGAGCCAACAGAAGACTCTGCTTTTTTGTCACCATCCTTGACCTCCCCACATTGTTCATTCGCCTGTGACTCAGCCGCTATATCCTCTAAATTCAAATCCTCAGCCACTTTAGCCTCTTCATCCATAACATCTGTCTAGAAATCAGATTCATCTTCCTCTGCTCCACGACCCCTCTCTGTACTTATAAAACCAGGATAGTTGTGAACGTCGAGCCCCATGCCCCAGAGTGCAGACGGTGCTTGTGAAGCATTGGTTGGGACAACTTGATCATGAGATGCAGAGGTATTGCTTGGCCCCCCTAATCATGAGAAAAAACAAGGATGTTAATATTCACTACGGCTGGCAACTATCCTTTCATACTCTTTACAAGATTCTCTTAAACCTCCCAATAATTGTACGACATATACAAGATTAAGTAGTTAAATTTCTACAACATGCTACTTTTATTGGTTTCTTTCTTCTAACTACCTCAACAATTTCAAAGAGTTTTTATGCACAACCCCATTTTAAGAAAGGGCCCTATAAATACACTTACCAATTTCTCTTGCCGGTTGACTCTGTTGTGGTCCAAGGTTCTGAACATCAATTATGTCATCATCATCGTCAAGGCATATTACATCTATACCACGCCCCACACCACTAACTGTCTGAAACCCTTGACCCCTGTCAACATGGCCCATCTCCATTGCAACTCGGTAGAGTAGTTGCATCACTTCTTCACCAAAGATCTCCCTCATCACGCTCTCACTTGTGATGAGACGTTCTCCGAAAACCAAACCTGTAATCAACAAAAATTAATACCCCTCTTTCGAAAAGATTTTATTTTCTCTTATATAGCGAGAGACATAAGAGACTTTTTCCATTACGCACCTTCATATCTAGAGCGAGCAGTTTCACCTCCCGTACCATCCACCACATAGGTTGTTAAACCTATTGTGAAGTTAGTACGACGGAGAAAGTTGTACTCCGCAACACTCCTCGCACCAATGGTGACAAGCAAATTTATCTCTGTTGCCCATGGCCTATCTGTCAACAAGGTGTGTAGCTGCTGAGATGTTGATATAGTCAGAGGAGGGATGATTCCACTTGGAAAAAGCATCCATTCAGGGAGCCCATATGCTATGACGACAGGTGTGCCCTCGCCTAGACCATATTGCTCCCTTATTGCTCTTTCCACAATGTCATAATTGGCAGCATCTTCGACATACATGGTCCAGGGGAAGTCAGCAGGTGCGGGCAGGAAATGCCAGTGATTAGTCCGGTTTTTCTTCCAGTTTCCAAGAAACACACGATACAGTCTCCCCATCTACAGTTTTGACAGTCAACATGTTAACTCTTTTTCAACTAACATCACTTACTCTACTTCACGCCGAGAAAAATATTACAGTACTATAACTTGAAGAGTAAGAATGCAACAATCTTATACATTACTCGCAACTTTGAAAAACGAAACCCGTGCACAATAAAGGTTTAACGGAACATAATTAGCATTCATGATCAACCTTAGAGATATACGACAACATTAATGCTCTGGTTTAGAATTGGAAGAAATTTTTTTCTGATTTAAGGTTTCAGAAAGACTTATAGTTGGGAATTAATGTTTGCTCGAACAAGAGTAGTTGAATATCTCCACTTTCTCTCACAACTTTCATACCAAACTGGAGCCGTTCCCTCAGTTTTATAGAAAATCGAAAGGTCAAGAACTGTACAAAATAATATTTACACATTTTATGCCAATAGAAGCAGAAAATCTATCGCCTTGATTCTGTCTTGGCATGCGCCGAATGCGTCAGAAAATATGTGGAGGGGAACTGAGTTCAGGTTACGACTGTTTCTATTTGCTTTACCGATGAGATATAATCAAATCTTATAATATCTCAAGAATATCTACATAAAATCTCTGCTAAATCAGTTTAATTTTTTTCACACACCAACGGAACCTATTACAGCTCAACCCCGACGGAAACCTACAAGTGAAATGCGAAGGACCTTTTCGTCTTTAGCCAATACCCACTAAAACCCAAACTTTCCAACTCCCTACTGTTATTGGCATAGGCTTAATTTGGGCATTTTTGGTTGTTTTTCAGCTAATTCACCCTTAATATAATCATAATGATTTAAAAAATTAACAAATTAAAAATTAACTCAATTTTATATCATGATTTACAATTTAAAAATTAATTATGGTTATGACTTATGAGAAGTTTACGTTCACGTGTCAATCCGGTTTATCTTCAATTATTTCTCTTGTTGTGTTTTTTTAATTTTGCTTATTACTCGATATAAATATTTCGTTTATGCACAATAAGTATTTTATATTTATTATTTATTTTATATTTTTCTGCGTATTATAAAATAATAAAATAATAAATATATATTAAATAACTAAGAAATCAG